>JAJMHM010000034.1:0-151910 GCA_030566045.1 Geotrichum geniculatum | reverse complement strand
CACTAACAGTACATGTCCTAGAATTGCTGCAAGAACTTTGGCCATTGACAACTGAACATAGCGGAACTTCAGTACAGATTGTCGAAGGTACACAAGACGAAATTCCAATAGCAGATGTAACAGTGGTAGTAACACCTGGAATTGAAGAAACACCTGGAATTGACGAGACAACTGGAGGCTGTCCACTTGATACAGGTCGGCCAGTTGAAGAACATCCACTAACAGTACATGTCCTAGAATTGCTGCAAGAACTTTGGCCATTGACAACTGAACAGAACGGAACTTCAGTACAGATTGTCGAAGGTACACAAGATGAGACTCCAATAGCAGATGTAACAGTGGTAGTAACACCTGGAATTGAAGAAACACCTGGAACTGACGAGACAACTGAAGACAGTCCACTGGATAGTTGGCCAGTAGGTGAGCATCCACTAAGAGTACAAGTCCTAGAATTGCTACAGGAGGTTTGGCCATTAACAACTGAACATAATGGAACTTCGGTACAGACTGTCAAAGGTTGACAAGATGAGGCTCCAACAGCGGATGTAACAGTGGTAGTAACACCAGGAACTGAAGAAACACCCGCAATTGAAGAAACACCAGGAACTGAAGGAACACCTAGAACTGACGAGGCAACTGAAGGCTGTCCAGTTGAAGGGCATCCAGTAGGAGTGCAAGTCTTAGAATTGGTACAAGAGGTCTGACCATTCACAACTGTGCAATATGGAATTTCAGTACAAACAGTCAAAGGTTCACAAGAAGTTGAAACATCTGAACTTGAAATAAGAACAGTAGAAACGGAAGTAACAGCAGGAGGCTGTCCACTTGATAGAGGTCGACCAGGTAATGAGCATCCATTGACGACCGTGCAACTGCTAACATCACTACAGGATGTCTGGCCATTGACAACAGTACAAGATGGAACATTAGTGCAGCTTGTCAATGGAGTACAAGAAGAAGTAGTCGGAGTATTAACAGAGATAGTAGTAGTAGGAATTGCAGTAGTTAATGAAAAGCCAGGGCTACCAGTTGAAATATAAGTAACAGCAGAGGTATACATCACGCCAACACAAGTTGTTGAATCACAAGAAGTTGATCTGAAAGGGAAGCTTGTTGTGACCGTACGAACTTCTTCATTAGGAGGCGCACAGTACGAACTGGTGCATTGGAAGGTGGAAGTACAAGACTTGGTGTCATTTTCAACATGGCATTTGGTGACTTCATCACAGACAGTAGTAGGAGTACAATTAGAACCAGGAGTGATCGTGTAGGAAGTTCCAGTAACATAGTCTGTAGTCATAGGACATGAGGGCAAGTAAGTAGAGCATGTATCGAAGGAAGTGCACGATTGTTGACCATCGACATCTGTACAGCTTGAGGTCTCTGCGCAAGAGGTCGTGGAATCACAAGGAGTCAAGTAACGAGAAACAGGACATCCGTCAACTGTGCACATATATTGGGTTTTACAGTCACTCGTAGGGCCGGCATTGCAAATAGTACTGGAAGCGCATCTAGTTTCTTGCGAGCAGCTTGGAAAGAATGAAGTAACAGTTCGTGGAGGTGTGGGAGTAACAGAAATAAAAGTAGTAGCAGTAGCACAAACAACGCCAGTTCCACAAGATTGGGTGGTATCACAAATATAATTGTGATCCAAATCAAAGTCTTGACAGACTACAAGATAATCACAGCCATTCGTAGTAACGCAAGCAAGACCATTGACTGGAGTAGCAGATCCACAGTCCGTAAGAGTTAAGCAGTGGGAGCTTGTTTGACAGAGCTTGTTGGAATCGCAAGTATGAGTTCCTGTACAAGTGGTACTCGTTGTACACGATGCTGAAGGTACTGCGGGAGGGCTGGTAATCAAAGAATTTGAAGAAACTCCAACGGGTGCAGCAGTTGGATTGATTCCAGCTCCAGTTCCAGTTACTGTTACAGTTCCAGATACTGTTACAGTTCCAGCTCCAGCTCCAGCTCCGGTAGATACTCTGCTAGATACTGTTACTGTAGATTCTTCACTAGGCCAAGGAGCAGGATCCCAAGATGGAGTGATTCTACTGGTGGAAGTGGAAGTTCTTTGTTGGTATGTAGAGTGAGGGCCAGTACTCCTGATAGCATTGCACTGGATGGGCCTTCTGATGAACTCAGAAACGGGGATAGATCCAGGAATTCCACGAACACCAGATTCAATTGCTACTACGTTGGTAGTAGAAACTCCTTGAAGAGCCTTTGCAAAACCGACTTGAAGGTTTTCAAGATCAAAAACCATATAAGTAGATCGCAAAATATTGTCACCGAAACTACAGAAAGCAGGATCGTCAGTTCCGTAGACACCAAGATAGCAAGCAGTAGATCCATCATCGAGATACAATGGTCTGCCATGTCTATCAGTTGCTTGAATCATCAAATCTTGAATAGGAACGGAAATATCAAAAGTGCCCATACTGATGGTAATGAACTTATTGTCATCACCAGTATAGGAACAAGGCCTGAAGTATTCGCCAGTTTCTGGGTCTCTTTGAAGGTTCAATAATTTGACAATTTGGTCAACAACTGAGACGGGCAAAATAGAGGCAGTAGCACCAATGTCGGCCAACACAACCATGCTATCATTGAAGAGAACACTGGGTCGGGAGCAGCTGTCATTGTAGAAAGAGACGGTATCAGCAGCAACAGTAAACTCAATGATCTCCTTAGGACCATTTGTGAAATAGTAAGTAGAAACCATTGGAATAGTGACAATAGGACCTTCAAATTTGCTATTGTCAACTCCGCCAAACAGGATTTGGCCACTGCTAGAGCTGGCAGAGTTGAGCCAAATTGAATAGGACACAGAGTTGATATATCCAGCATTTTTCAAACGGATGGGGAAGTTGTCATAAACAAAGGGAGCAGACTTTCTGTGAGCAGTTGATTCGAGTCCAGGAATACCGATACCAAAGACACCTGAAGTATTAGCAATCTGAGCAGATGCAAACTTCATCTCTGGAATAACAACTTGTGGAGAAGTTCCAATAGTCAGAGTATCTGAGACGAGATCACCACGAGCATAAGTGTTGTCGCTGTATCTGATGAAAAACTCCGAATCAAAGTACGAGTAGGTCTTTGAACTGAATTGATCGTACATTCCCTGACGGGCACAGCTGATTTGGTTCGACTTATTATACATAAGATTGTCCACTCCACTTTCCAAACAGTAAGGGTTCACAAAGCTGGAAACCCATAAATCACTGGACCCTGTATCAACTTGAAGGGTGAACTTTTGAGCTGGAGTTCCGAGATAGAATTCAATTGAATACATGACAATATCATTTGTAATGGGTTGTTCGATAGTTTTCATTAATCTTGAAGACAGTGAGTTAGCACCCTCAGCTTTACCTTCAGTCTTTAGAAGGTCGAAAGAAACGACCTTCTTATCGACCAAGAAGTCTTGGGCGTTTACTAGTGACGCGGTGGCTAATGCCAAAGCACCAACAGTGAGCTTCAACATTGTTGAGATAAGTTGCAATAAAAACCGTATATAAACGAGTGTAGTAGCAGTTTTTACTGAACAATAATTGAAAGAATTTATCCAAAAATTTCTACAATAGGGGCAGCTGAAGACATAGATATATGTATTTTCAGCGATTTTAGATCGAGATGAAGAAGTTATTTAATGCTGAGATGGAGAAGTTATTTAATGCTAGGATTTTGTTTATCTGGATGGCATATTTGATCCGTTACCAATGAACAAAGACTTTCTTTATTCGTTAAATGAATTATTTATAAATTACCGATAGTCAACGGTTCTTGTATTCCCATCTTGGAAGATCTTATATTAAAAAAAAAAAACAATTGGATTTGTTTTGTAAGATGTTAAAATTTTTATACAAAATCTTGAGATATGAAAATATTACAATTTTTATAAATGAGATTAAAATATTACAATTGAATTTTTCAAGTTTTGTAATCATGTACAGAGACGTCAATTCACATAGATTAGCGGGCCGTGACGTTAATAAACATGAGTTAGAGGACCCTGAATTTAAGAAAGGAGCATTATGAATAACCATAAGATATAATTTGTTTTACAAGTACCATTATGGTTTGGCATCAATAGTGTTGCCGGAATAATATGTTGATTTTTTGTTCTTTCTCTGTTATTTGTGAAATCAAGTAGATGGCGGCAAGGCCATATCAGAAGAGTTACTCGATGATATGTCATAGTTACGGGCAGTATCAACATTAATATCCATCTTGGTATTAACATTAATATCTTAGTACTAACATTAATATCTTAGTACTAACATTAATATCCATCATGTCTTGGTGTTAACATTAATATCCTGATATCTTTACTTTTGATTTATACAGTTATATAGCAAATGTTCATTATGTATTCAAGTAATAATATTTCATTTTATATTTCCAGTAGTAATAATTCATCAACAGTTCATCTCAAGGTAAAAGTTCATCTCAAAATAATCTCAAATAAGAGTTCATCTCAAAAGAAGTTCATCTCAGAATAATCAAGGTAAAAGTTCATCTCAAGTCCAAAATTAGCTCAAGTACTACTAGTAATAAGAGGAGTCAATGATTCTTGTGATTGTCTTCGAAGATTGAAATTGTTGCTTTGTTCAGGAACCGCAGTATAAAGTTGAGTAGCCTCATCAATTAAGGCTTCTTCTTCAGTATTAACACCAGAGAGATTGCGAACCATCTTTTGAGCAAAGCGAATTGGAGCAAATGCGTAATATCCGTGGTCTTCTTTATGTTTTAAATTGTAGAAAACTGCAATCACAATCCACCAAAAAATATTGTATGAAATAACTGAGCCATAAGTTGCACTGTTTTGCCATCCCACAATGGCATTCAAGATCATCCAAAGACCATCAGTTTGAGAGTTACAACAGTTAACATGCCAGATTGACTTGGTTATATCATAAGAACCAGGACCAGAACCCATTTCGCTCACGTCTTGACCAACTTTATTGATAAAAGACTGCAACTCGAAAAACCAGACTCCTCGTGAAATCAGTCCAGCTGCTACAACATATAGGAAGCAGGTCGAAGCAGCCAGGAAGTACTGGATGGACATATGGTCACCAGTCCTGTACATGAGCCAGCCGACAAAGGTACCAAGAAGTAGAGCGGTGATAACTGGCAAAGGGAACGAAGAAGCAGGCTGAGTAGCACCAATACCACCGAGAAATACAACCACTTCCAGACCTTCTCTCAAGGTAGTTACAAATGGCAGAAACGCAATTGCATACTTTCTTGTCAGATATCTTCCCTGTTCCCTATGAGTGCTGATGATTGATCTGGCAATCTTCAGCTTCCACTTCTTTTTCATTTTATTGATTCGGAGCATGGTAACTCCCATGACGCTGATGATAACTCCAGCTAGAATAGAGAATGTTCCTTCCCAGATCTTTTCAGTTACAAACCATAGATCTTTTCCGAGATGGTAAAATGCATATACAAAGAACGACCCAATGAACAGACAAATGAGCAGACCCAAGGACGCTCCAACCCATACTTGGATGATGAGGTTGCGATGGATTCTCGCTTTTTGTTCTTCTGTTTGTTCATTGGTAGTACCAGTTTCTACCTCTGAGTTCTTGCCAAAGCCTTGGTTGATGAACGCGAGCAAGACTGATACGATGATGGCAGTTTCGATGGTTTCTCTAAAGACAATGAAGAATATCTGCACTGAGAAGTAGTTTTCCATCCAATTGCCCATTGTGAGATTCGTGAGATTCTGTAGTCCGAAAGAAAAAGCAGCTGGTTAGAAGCAAGCAGCAGTAGAAGGGCCTGTTTGTCGAATACAATTGAGTGACAGGCCGCGTTTTAATGGTGATTCAAGAAATAACAAAACTAAGATGGAGGTGAATAACGCTGAGATTAAATTTGATTTCAATTTATATTGTGAATAATAAACGGCACTGATCAGATTGATAAGATTATTGGCTAGCAACAAAACTTTGAAATTCTATTATGGGAGGTTAGAGAGCAGTCGTACGTCGGGCTTCCCGCTCATACAGAAGACCCGGACCGGGCCACGACCGGACCTCGATACAGTCGGTGGCAATTGTGTCCGCCTTCGGTCAATGCCCGCGAGGCTAATTTCCTTGATATTTGATCACGTGAATGTTGAGTTTGTGATATTTTAAACAGATTATATTCTTTTAAATCTATTGAACAGATTAAGATGAATATATATTATTTTTAAATCTATTGAACAGATTAAGATGAATATATATTCTTTTTTTAAACTATATTGAACAGATTAACATAAAACTAAATTCTTTTTAAATTTATATTGAACAGATTAACATAAATTTATATTCTTTTTAAATTTATATTGAACAGATTAACATAAATCTATATTAGATTGTTTTTAAATATATATATATATATTAGATTCCTTTTAAATATATTAGTTTTTTTAAATATATATTAGTTTTTTTTCAAGTCTATATTAGTTTTTTTCAAGTCTATATTAGTTTTTTTTTTTTAAATATATATTAGATTTTTTTACATCTATATTAGCTTCATTTTAAATCTATCTTAAATTTAAGTCTAGATTAAACATATTTTAACAAAAATATATATCAACAGATTCTTCTTAAACATAAATCTATGGTGATAATACCAAAAGGCCAATTGGATGGAGATAAAAAAACACCGACAAAGAGAGGTCCAAGATTTTCCAACGTTGGAAAGTTTAATAAAACCGTTAAAATCCTGTCAAAATACCAGCACGATACGCTTGGTGAAAGCTAAAGATGTTATTTTGGCTTTAGAAAGAACAAAATCAAGGTCCCATGAATCACCTTTCACAAAAGTTAGACTTATATCATTGGGACACAAGTCTCAACTGGGAATTAAGCTGCGGCTTGCACAGTATGAAAGTCCCAGATAAAATGGCAACCAAGTCTTGCTTTGTTGATACATCACAATGAACACCTGAAATCACGAAATATTCAGTAGCTTAATGAACTAGTTTAGCTTAGATGTTCTCATAACGTGCTATCCCGTTCATAGCCAGAATCAGTTTGATCAGAGAGTCTGGCAATAATTGGCCATTGTTTGAATATTTGTGTCTCATGGGCCAGTGTTGGTATATTTGAAAGCGTCCCATGGGCCAGTATTTGAATATCTGAAGAAACAGAATATCTAAAGCAACAGAATATCTATAGTCATTGTCTGAAGTCACTGTCGGCAAACTCTTTGAACCATCAGATATATATATATTTTTTTTCACTAAGCTTGGCCTAAATGCATATATGGCTATGACAAACTTTTGGATATCATGAAGGATTTAGAAGAAGAAAATCTACTATCAAAGCATCTCCCTTGGGTTCATTTGTTTCTTTGTCGAATTGAAATCTTAGCAATGATACCAAACTTTGAAAACGCTCCTTCTAATTCGGAAAAAGTAACATCCTTTGGCAATCCTGTTATGTAGATTGCTTTGTTCTTCTCTCTTTGCTTAGTACATGAATGTAAATATAGATTGATCACAAAACTATTTGGAAGTTTGTTATCAATATACATTTATATCAATTGTAAATATATAAGCCTTGCTAGCTCAATCGGTAGAGCGTGTGACTCTTAAATATCTATTAAAGTCATCACAAGGTTGGGGGTTCGAGCCCCCCGTGGGGCTTATTTTTTATTCAATAAAATCATGATGGTTTTCATTTTTGAAAATTATTTCAAGTAGTATTAAAATTAATCAAAAGCAAAATTCTAACGATACAGAGTCAGAAGTTGTACTTATTGGTGCGCTATCAATATGTCACTTATTTTGGACATTGATATTTAGTCACAAATAACAATTTCAACAGCCGTTCAATAAATTTACATTTTTAAAAAAATATGCGTTAGCCCGGAGTCGAACCGGGGGCTCGTGGATGGCAACCACGAATTTTACCGCTAAACCACTAACGCTTCCTTGAAATAAGAGTAATACTCACACTACACAAACTAAAAGTACAAAATAAGATATTTGTCAAGAGTATTGCCGTTTTTCCACTTTAACACTTATCGTTATCACTTTACCAAAAACAAGAATAACCAGATTACATGAAAAGATTAGACCAAGTGTCTCATTAAGTGTGAGTTGAAACAGAATCCGCCATTCATGGAGTTTTCTGCCCTGAGACTTCCTAAATAGTTTATAATATCATGCATGATTGTAGTAAGAAATAATTCATAGGTCAAATTTCACAAAAGTATTAAAGAGGAAATCAATAAATAATTAGTTGGAATCTGTTGTTATATCACCTCTATTTCAAAACCTTTCTCTCCAATTTTCAAATATTCAGGACGTCTGGTAAAATCGCCTTGACCAGTCCATCTGACTTCATTTGTTAACTCATAAATCAAAATTCTATCATCAGAAAGTAGTGATATCTTGGTTTCGTTCATAAACATCATTTGTAAATGCTTCTTCACTGAACTTGTCGATTTAGAGTAAAGATGTGGAACAAGAATGCGGCGATGGATAAAATATCCAGAATTGAGTCCTTCAGTTATTGTGCACTCTCTGAGTACAAATATCAGCATCTCGTACTCGTAGTTATCAATCACAGATTTATCAATGGCAGGATCTAAAGGAAGAAGCACTGCTAGTCGGCGTGAGCTTGGTGAAATAGCAAAAGTTATATCTCCAATATGAGTTAGAGCTGGAAGATTTAAGATATCACACGATTGACGCGGGTCTTCATCATCACTGACTTCTCCATCTTCAATTTCCTCTGTACCATCCTCTATATTATGAGATTCGGCTTCATCATCAGAAGCATCACTTTTTGCGACATCTTCTAAAGACTCAAAACCAATCAGCTCATCATCATCCATCACTATTTTCATAATAATTCCACCTTTGTCTCCCAGTTCAGCATTAGTATTGTCAAAGCCTAAATATGCATTGAGTCTGTCCAGAGCCATCGCCCGCTCTATGGGCACATAAGATGAAATGTTGTTTTGTACTAACCGAGAGAAATATTCCCATAACACTCCATTGGCTAGGCTCTCATTTTGGGGATATGAATCAGATATCACTGGATTATTTGTTGCTTTTCCAAAGATAACCGTTTCATTCCAACCTGACAAAAGCAGGACTTTATCTTGATATTGTAACGACATCTCCAAGTCTAAACGATAATGAGGGATATCAATTTCCTCTCCTGTCACAAGGTTGACCAAAATCAATCCACCAAGTCTCTGGGATCTCACAAATAGCACTTGCCCATCAGCGGACAAAGCCAGGTAGTTGATAGTGGATGGATATTGCCGAGAAAATATCCTTTTAGTGGATACAGGCTCAGGTGTGACTCCCGAGGACGGCGGAGACCCAAGTTTATGAACCTCTACGTAGCCGATATCGTAGGAAACAGCCAAAAACTTCATATCGCGAGACATTGTAACGTTTAAAACGTTTTTGTCGTGCTTCCAGTGGAATACTGCCTTCAAGAAAGGGATATTAGGCTCTTTGGAGCTGTATTCAGTGTCTAGTTGGTTAATGTGTAAAAAGTGTCCGTCTTTTGCGTTCCCTGACACCAGCAAAAGAAGAGTTCCATCAGAAGAAAATGCAAGGCATTCACGGTGCCTGGGAGGTTCGTCAACAGAATGGCGGTGGATTGTGTTGAAGGGCCTCGATCTGTTGGTATTCTCGGGCCGGCTTGAATTTGAGTGGCTTTCGACAAAATGTTCGGCAGATAGAACGATTTTGAATAAAGGTTGAAGCGACAGGTTTATCAGCTTTGATCGCATGAGCTTTTGGTACAGTTTTGTGAGTAGCGGATCTTGATAGAGTAGATGCTTATGATTCTCAGAGTTGAACGGTTTTTCCTTCACTGAGATTGCTTCGTATATCCGAGAAATGTGATTTGTGCCATTTGGAGTCGAATCGGTTTGATTAGATGCAATATTCGGCTCACTGGAGGAGGTCTGTTGGTTCTGGGGAGTTTCTGGAGCGGAAATAGCTGGAGCAGACAAATTGACGTCTTCCAACTCTAGGCCGTCCAAGTACTGGGTAAGCAGCCTTTCTTCGTCAGATCTGCCCTCTGCCAGCAGCATTTTCGAGTAGATTCGCAGCGGTACGAATCTTGAATTACCATGTTTCGGGTTTTCCTCGTAGTCGACTAGATGAAGCATGATGTGCCATAGCAGAACGTAGTCCCAGTAGGCAAGCTGCCTCCAAAAAGCGCAAGATTGGCTGGCGTTCAAGTACGCCGAAGGCGATAAGTGCAAAAAAATGGATCTCAAGACTTCTATAGGAAAATCATTGATATGAATGGTCATTATAAGCAGTGATAGACATGAGAGCAGGAGGAAAGGAGCACGATGAACGCGTAGAAAAATAGGTTGGGAATTTGGGACTCTTTGTGAGCCCTAATAAATTAGGACCAGTGATGTCGCCAGGTTAAGATGGCCGACCAAGGTAGATTTTACAATGACATTAGGTCAAACAGATGATTTAAACAGTGGACTATGAAGAGTTTAGAAGAATTTATAAAGGTTATTTAGAAGAACGATGCCATCAGGCTTCAAAGCAAATTTTTGTTAATTCAAGCAGATTTTTGTCAAATCAAAGCAAATTTCTGTTGATTCGAAGCAAATTTCTGTTAATGTCTATAGAATGATAAAACCAGAATTAAAAGTATCAAAAGTATCAGAAGTATCAGAATGAGTATTAGAATCACCAATGTCAATATGAATATCAATATAATCTCAATATAATCTCAATGTCAATATGAATATCAATGAATATCAATCAATACCAATACCAATACCAATACAAATACAAATACAAATATAAATCAATCATCGCTCCTTCAAAAGCCTATTACGCTTTTCCTTTCTCCTAAGACGTTCAACCTTCTATTCAAAATATTAGCTTCTCATTCATACCCAAATCATTATTCTTACCTTTGTATGCATCCTTTTGGCGAGCATCTGATATCGCTCCTGCTCCTCCTTCTTCTCCCTGTTCAACTTCCTGGCCTCTATAAATCTCTTCTTCTCATCATCCTTCTCCTTCTGTAACTCGCGAGCCTTCTCTTTGAACGCTTTCAGCGCCATTCGCTCCTCATACTTCTTCTCCCACGAAGAATCCCGCTTGGAGATCCCGTTTGCTCGCATTCTCAACGGCGTTTTAGACACTTTCCATACTCTGTTACTCTTATTGATACCCAGATTGGTCGGAGGGTTCGACTGTGTCCTGCTCGTGACCGTTGATATAGGCTGTTCTACTGACTCTGGGAGCTTCTGGTCTGGCGCGTCTTCTTTGTTCCCAGACCTCCTTATGAATCCCGCAGACCTCAAGATGAAATTCAGCATTCTATTAACAGTTCAATCTCCATATAATGGCGTGCAACGTGGTACTGGTGCACTACGCTGATTCTCGAAACCGTCAAAGTAGCAGCCAGAAGGTTTGTTTATTTTCTCCCCAGAAGCTGAAAAATTGTGTCTGCTGGGACCAACCAGGCACATCTTTAGTACTTCACTGCATAGTGTTGATGTGCAATATAGTAACTCTTGTAGCATGCTCATGGTGTGTTTCCGGCGAATTGGACTGGATACGGGGTGCCATCATCGTCAAACTCCGCTGTTTGGATCAAGCCACTATTCTTGCAAGTCACAAAGTTTACTCGTTTCTAAAACAGATCATCTATTAATTGCACTGATTCTTTTAAACGTTGTTTTATAATGGAGTCTGTTTATATATAAATTCTCAAGTTTCTCCAGAATCTTTCTTCATCAAGCACTAACTACAATGGCTATTTGGAAGAATAAAACAAACGCGTACCGGCGACTGCCAGGAAACCGGTCGCGAAAACTATTCAATGGATACGGCTTACTGTGCTCATCCATTGCCTTACTACTTGTCCTGTTTTTAACTCTGGTCTCGTCGAAATCAACTCCTGATGTTTACTTGAAAACAAAGTCACTATCTCTAGAAGAGTTTATAGAGATTGCCCAAGGGTATATAAGCAAAGAAGACATCCGCTCCTGGAGCTTTCACTATACCCAAACAAACCATCTGGCTGGCGAAGGCAAAGATCTTGCTGATTGGACCCTGGATATGTTCAAAAGCTTTGGAATAGCCGACGCTGGACTGGAACACTATGACGTTTGGCTCAACAGCCCCGTCAACGTTGCGCTAGATCTTTTCAATGAAGATTCCAATGAAGTAGTCTATTCTGCAAAACTTCAGGAAGACTATATTGAAGAAGATCCAACTACTGGTCCTGGTGGAGTTCCGGTTTTCCTGGGATACTCTGCAAATGGTACAGCGAAAGCTGAATATGTCTATGCCAATTACGGAAGACCTCAGGACTTTAAAGACCTCGAAAATTTAGGCGTTTCTGTCGAAGGGAAGATTGTCCTTGTCAGATACGGTAAGAACTTCAGAGGCTTGAAGGTGAAAAATGCTGAAGACAGAGGTGCGGTCGGGGTGGTTATATTCACTGATCCGACTGACGATGTTGGAATTGATTTCACAAAAGGGCTCAAGGGCTATCCTGACGGTCCTGCCCGCAATCCTTCCAGCGTGCAGAGAGGTAACGTAAGAAGCGCTGGATTCCCTGGAGATCCAACAACGTCTGGATACCCAAGTTTGCCAGGAAGTCCAAGACTAGACCCTTCTGACAACCTTTCCAAGATCCCAAGCATCCCTCTGAGCTACGAAGACGTGCTCCCATTACTGGACGAGTTAGATGGCCTTGGATTGTCGTCCACGGATGACTTGAAAGGCGATTGGGGTGGAATTTTGAAAGATAATTACTATACTGGACCATCCAGGAAACAGCTACGGTTGGAAAATATCCAGGACTACGGTTATGGCCCAATTTACAATGTAATTGCAAGAATTGAAGGCAAACAGACAAACGAGACAATCATTATTGGAAACCATCGAGATGCGTGGATACGAGGAGGAGCCAGCGATCCAAATAGTGGTACCGCAGTACTTTTGGCCGTCGGAAAAGCACTAGGTGAGCTCAAAGCTCAAGGCTGGATCCCAGATAGAAACATTGTTTTGGCATCTTGGGATGGTGAAGAATATGGCCTTTTAGGATCAACTGAATGGGGAGAGCAATACTCTGATGAGTTGAAATCCAAGGTCGTCACTTATTTTAATATTGACAGTGCTGTTGCTGGTAGTTACTTGAGAGTACTGGCTACTCCGTCACTTGGTCCCTTCATTAAAGAAACATCTAAAGATGTACCATACTTGAATGGAGAAACTGTCTACGATCATTGGAAGAATTACACAAATAATAGAGTTTCACTTCTTGGTTCTGGAAGTGATTATACTGTATTTTTGAGTCACTTAGGAATCACTTCCTTGGACTTATCATACAAGCCAGGCGAAGGTGATCCAATTTATCACTATCATTCAGATTACGATAGTTTCCACTTTATGGATACTAGAATTGATCCTACTTGGGGACTCCATGAATCTGCTGCTCATCTCGCTCTCGCAGTGACAATGAGATTAGCGTCGGAAGAATATGTCCTTTTTGACTACGAGGAGTACGCTACTGTTCTTTTATCTGAGCTTGACAAAATGGTTAAGCAATACAAACCCGATCTTTCTCTTGGATTGAAGGACGGAACTTGTGATAAATCTGACATTGAGTGCAAAGTGAGCAGACTCCGTCAAGCAATAGTAACTTTCCAAGAGCTTGGAAAAGAAACAAAGTCCCTCCCTGCTTCCGCTCAGCATGACTATAAGTTTATTGAGCGCTCATTTTTGTACTCAGAGGGTCATGACGCCCCAAGGTCATGGCATAAGCATGCTTTGTTGGGCTCCAATACACAGTCAGGCTACAGTGGAACTACCTTCCCTACGATTCTCAATGCTCTTAGAGATGAAAATGATGCAAGGCTGATCAAGTGGGTTGACATTTGTACAGAGCTCTTGGAGAATGCAAATGAAAAGCTCAAAGACGTGAAATTATCAATTTCGTCTGATTAAATGTAAACTTTATGGAATAACATGTTATATTGAGAATACAAGAAATTTTACAGAGTTTGCTTTGACAATGTCTACGCCCTATAATTGATATATGGTCAGGGTCTTATGTCCTTCTATGTAACAGGGCTCTTAGAGTTCAAATAAAAGAACCTATGTAGACAATAAGCGAAGTTAAAAACTGGTCTCTTCGCCTGCTAGCAAGTGATGTTTGGTAACTCTATTCTTCTGAGATAAGTTTACCTTTATCAATCAACTCCTTCATAAAGCACCCGATATTAATTTTTTTCTCGTTTAATTTATTTATTGAGACAACTTGTAAATTTTATTCGCCTTGAATGCAGCTGGTAAATAGTTTTCATGTAGTATTCAATGTTTCCATGAACTCGTCGACTGAAGGTTTATGAACTCTCGTATATTGGAATTATATTAGCTATATGTTAAATCAAAATTCACTAAAACCTCTCCGTAAAAAAACTCTCATGAGGGTCTCTATTCGTATAGTAATCGCCTTCATCGCCTGTGTCTACAGTTGCCTGACTGTCTCTATTTCCAGCAGTGTTTCTGCTCATAAAGTTGTCTGGGTGGTAATCTTGAATAAGATTGCCCGATCCCAAATGCGTTTGCCTAGAGCCTGGAGGACTATTAAGAACTGAGCTACTGTTATAATTGCTGCTCGCATCGTCTCGAAGATTCTCTTCACTTAAGGTTAGTTGGCGATTTCCCCATTGCGATGAACCGTACGCTGCCGTATTCTCGCAATTTGGCGGACTGGAGATTGCGGTGGGGGCAGCAATTGGGTAATTGTAAGGCCCTTCATTTCCCATTGATGGCACTCCAACTACTACTGGAGCGCTAGACGTAACAGAATATTCTGGTGAAGTTGATGCATCACGGTTATTGGAATAAGTAGAGGGAGACGGCTGGATAATGCTGCGGTCCATAGAGTTCTGGTATCCATATTCATCACCAAATACATTGTTTCTCGCAGGAGTCTGAGAAACTCCCCCATAGTTTGTCAAGTAAGACGAATTGGGATTCAGAGCATGGTTTTCATCTGCTTCACTAGGTGAAGCCAATTTCCGACGAGGTTGCCTATAAAATGTATCGGGATTGGATGGAAGGTTTGAGCTTGAGTCTGGAGAGTGTGTACTCATAGCAGTAACAGGTAGATATCCCATTCCAGTGTTCATACCTTGCGCTTCGTAGTCTCCCATAATATGAGGGTCGTCAGGATGAACAACAGGTAATTGACGACCGTCAGCTTGTTTACTCTGAGACTTTCCAGCAAACAAACCACCAATTATAGGAATGCCAAATCGATTAGCAGAGGTAGGAGAGCCAGTATTAGGCTTGCCTGGGTCGGGACTGCGCTTGAACAATCTGTTAGATGGAAGGGATATTGACTCGCCGGTTGAAGCACGATTCCTAGGGGACCAAAAGCTTGATACAAATGTTTGGCCGTTTGTTTGGTCACCTCCATCGTTAGTCGTAGCAAGAACTCTTGCGTGATGATCACTGATTGAAGGGACACTATTGCTGGCATGATGATTGCTATATGGGTATCTGGATTGACCTAAGCCAGCTTCTCCATCACCTATTTGCTCCATATTTCGTTGAACTGAATCAGCCATTGCAGCATTCTTCTGGTTTTGACGTTTTCTCTTTCTAAGACAGAATAGAGCCAACAGTCCTATCAAAGCAGCGCCAACGACAGAACCGACAACAGATCCTACAATAGTTCCTGTGCTGGTGTTGTCGCCAAAGAAGTTAGTATTCCTTGCTCCACCAAGTATATCAGCATTTGGTGAAACGGTTTGGGTTATAGTTGGAAGCGGCCTAACATTAGTTGCAAGAAGATTGGAATTAGTTCGAGTGTCAAAAGTTGGAGTAACAGTGTAGAGCAATAGTGTAACGGAGGTCAAAGTAGTTGTTCGACTGCTGCTTGTGATAACAAGAACTTGTGTCTGGGTTCTAGTGAAGGTAACAGGTGCAAATGTATTAGTAGAAGCAGCATTGGCAGTTCCAGACACAAATGAAGAATCTGAATCCCCCGATGAATTGCTATTAGTAGAATTTTCGTCTGATGATTCTTCAGAGGAAGCAGAGCCAGAGGCAGAAGCGGAAGAAGAAGAATCAGGTGCAGGTGTTATAGTAGACGAAGAAGTTCCAGAGGTGGAGTTCTCATCAGATGTAGTTCTTGAAGCAGTTTGCTCGGTTCTGGAAGCAGAAGCCTGGGTACTTTCTGATGAATCAGTATCATCAGTTCTAGAAGCAGAAGCCTGGGTACTTTCTGATGAATTAGTATCATCAGCTGTGGAAGCAGAAGCCTGGGTACTTTCTGATGAATCAGTATCATCAGTTCTGGTAGCAGAAGCCTGGTTGCTTCCTGATGAATTAGTTCCATCAGTTCTGGTAGCAGAAGCCTGGTTGCTTCCTGATGAATTAGTTCCATCAGTTCTGGTAGCAGAAGCCTGGTTGCTTCCTGATGAATTAGTTCCATCAGTTCTCGAAGCAGAAGCCTGGGTACTATCTGATGAATCAGTATCATCGGTTCCGGTAGCAGAAGCCTGAGTACTACCTGATGAATCAGTTTGCGCAGTTCTAGAAGCAGAAGCTTGAGTACTTCCTGATGAATCAGTATCATCGGTTCTAGTAGCAGAAGCCTGGTTGCTTCCTGATGAGTTAGTTCCATCAGTTCTGGTAGCAGAAGCCTGGCTGCTTCCTGATGAATTAGTATCATCGGTTACGGAAGCAGAAGCCTGGTTGCTTTCTGAAGAAGCAGTTTGACCGGTTCTGGTAGCAGATGCCTGGGTACTTTCTGATGAAGCAGTTCCACTTGGAGACGAATCCGAATCTGAGGAAGATTCAGATGTCGCAGACGCAGATGCTGAAGTGTTTTCAGTAGTTTGAGAGTTATTGTTCGTAGAAGAAGTAGGCGAAGGACTACTACTGTCATTATCAGAGTTTGTAGTACCAGCTGACGATCTGTTAGAGGGTGAAGATGAAGAAGTAGTGGAAGGAGATTGTGATTCATTAGTGTTAGTTTGCTCAGAAGATGTAGACTGAGTGTTAGTTTGGCCGGAAGAATTAGTCTGAGTGTTTGAAGTTGTTTCACTAGGTGAATTAGATGGCTGAGATGGGCTTTCACTGGATGTTTGAGAAGCTTCCTCAGAGCTATTAGTAGTAGTAGAATCCTCAGAGCTATTAGAAGTAGTAGGTTCAGAAGAATTTTCAGTTGAAGACGATCCAGTTGCAGTCATAGATCGAGAATTAGAAGATGAAGTTGTAGGTTGCTGTTCAGCGGAAGTAGTTTCCTCTTGAGAAGAAGTTGGTTCTGCAGTTGTTCCAGAGGACGTGGTTGGATTCTGGGATTGACTGGATTGAGTGGTAGGTGAGCTAGAAGATGTAGATGGTTCAGACTCACTGGTCGAAGAGGGCTCAGAGTTTTCAGTCTCTTGACTAGTAGCAGTAGTAGCAGTAGTAGCACTTGGAGAGCTGGCTTCCGAAGTTTGAGAAGATTCGTTTGATGGACTAGAAGAAGAGGTTTCTGCTTCTGGGCTGCTAATGGTAGATTCCAAAGAAGACCCGGATGTAGAAGTGACAGAAGTACTCTGCTGGGTAGGTGTACCCTCAGACGTTCCGTTAGATGGTGCCTCCATAGTGGTCGATGGTGTTTCTGAGTCCGAGCTGGGGGAAGTGGTAGTCGGGGTTGGTGTAGTATCAGAAGATGGTGAAGAGGAAGTAACAGAGTTCTGGCCAGTTGGTTGAGAATTTGAAGTTGACGCCTGAGTTGAAGTTTCACTATTAGATTCTATACTTTGTGAGCTTGAGCTTGATTCTTGACTAGACGGTGCTGGGCTTGACTGCATGCTTGTCTCCTGCGGTGAGAGTGTGCTACTGTCAGCGGATGTTGCTGTTTCTGGATTCTGAGTCGATGAAGTTGGACTAGACGTTGTTGGAGGGTTTGAAGAAGAGGTTTCGACTTCCAACGAAGTTGGAAAAGCTGAGCCAGAGGTGAAAGAGGTTGTTGTATTTAAACTCATGTTTTAAAGAATGCTAGTTCCGACGACGATTGCTCTACGGTAAATGCAAATAGAAATCTATAAAATCAGACATGACCCTGACATTGACGAAAAGGACTGATGAATCAACCAGGAATTGCTCTCAGATATATAAACTGCTAGAAGGGCTTTTACTGATACCTGTAGTTTCTTGAACAAAATTTGTGTTCTCTCAAACTTTAACGTTAAGCTAATCTTTCACAGTCTGATACTGTGATACTTCTGCCTGTGAATTACGAGGCGACAGAAGGCGGGCATTCTTCTTGAATTTTTTATTTATAATTTACATGTCTCAGGACGCGAGAGTAAAAAACAATTTGGCTTAACGTGCGGGCCAAAAGATGCGATTCTTGACATAAATAAGGTGCAGTGGCACTCGATTTTTCATACCTTATATCAGAGACAGATCAGAGACCCTTATCAGCATTGTTAGTGAAAATACATTGTATCATGTAAATCTATTTGTTTGAAAATATTAAAGTTAAGTCTGAGAATAGTGAAGAGGGCCGAGCTGTAGAATCTTGTAGTGTTCACAAATGCTCAAAATTTCCCAATTAGGCCAAATATGAGTGTTTTCCAGCACAGAAAAAAAGAGAAACACCGCTTCCAACTTTTACATTCTTTGTTCACCACTATCTAAGATTACGAGCATTTCCATACACTCATACTATCTCATTTGTCTGCAGTGATGAGGTATGAAAGTAGCGATGCAGTTACAGGCTCCGAAGTGTCTGAGTTTCTTCAGCGGGTGAAAACTTTGGGTGAAAAGCAGTATGTGGGTGGCTTTATGGTGATATGTCTTCAAAACTAACCTTTACGTAGAAAACATGAAGAGGACCAGCAGCTTGAAGACAAAATACGGGAAGGACAGTTAAGGCGTCAGGCCTTGCGTGCTGAGCGAACCAGATCGCTGTCTCCAGAAAAGAAGCTTGCAATTGAGAAATCACCATCTTCGAAGCTCATGTCCAAGGAACAAGCAATGCGAACGATATCTGCTATCGCACCTTCAGGAACGCTTTCTCTATTTCCAAGCAAGTCAACTGTTTCATTGCCTGAGACAACCAGTTCTGCTCCAGCCTCTACTGATGAACCTGTTCAATCACCGTCTAAATTGACAAATATCACCAAAGACAAACCTCAGAAACCTTTAGTGACAAAGAAATCACAGCTGGTTGAGAGCTCTACAGACTCTGAAGATTCTATCGACAAACCGCTGGCGCCCCAAGCTTCGTTGAAACCTCCTAAGATTGGCCCCAGTCATTTAAAGAAACCACCTAGTTTACCAAAGAAACCTGACACTAAACCTCAGTCTGAAAAACCACTGTCCGAAGAGATTAAGTCTGAAAAACCACTGTCCGAAGAGATTAAGTCTGAGAAACCTCACGCTGAAAAGCATCAGTCAGAAACTAAACATCAGTTGGAAAAGCATCAGTCAGAAACTAAACATCAGCTTGAAAAACATCAGTCTGAAACTAAACATCAGTTGGAAAAACATCAGTCTGAAGAGACTGCAGATGATCGCATTATATATAGTCTTCCTAAGAAAAAGCCTTTCACCAGACAGCTGCCATCCAAGCCAGAACAAGAAGAAGGGCCCATTTACGCATTGCCTAAACGAACAATTAAGAAACCAGAGACAGTTGCCGATTCTAAAGAGTCTTTCCAGTCAAAGGGCTCTAGTGAAGAGAAACGACCATTACCTAGAGTGACCCCAAAGCCTCGTGCCCTTCCAGTCCCCAAGAATGAAAAAGAGAATGAATCGCAACTCTCTCCAACTGTGATTTTTGGCTCACCCACGACTAATGGACTTCGGAGAGCTCAGCGCACAAATGAAGATAACTTTCATAACCAAACGTCTGCAGCTGTTAATGGCAGAGTTCCGCTACCTGGCATGGCAAATACATTTTCCAAAAGTGCTTCAGCTGGTCTCGCTAAGAGCTCTTCGGTAAATCTTGCTTCGTCGAAAAAGAACCCGAGTCTTACAAAAAGCTCTTCTGTCAATTTTGTACCTTCAAAGAACTCTTTCACAAACTCATACTTGACAAAGAGTCAATCACTACACAGTTCACCTACATCATCACCACCAAAGGGCTCGTTTCTTTCAACTCGCCCTCAACCAAATATCTCTCCAAAGGGGGGAAGTGGGTTCCCTAACTCAGCTGGCACATTTCTAGCGACAAGGTCAACCTCACCCATGAGTAGATCCCCGTCCCCTTTAAAAGGCGGGTTCGTACAAAGTGCTATGCTTAAACGCGAAGGGACCATCAGAGGAAGATCAGATTCAACTGAAAATATATCTGGGTTGGCAGAAATTTCACTTGTGAACCCAATTGCCCGGAGTCCTAGTAGAACTCCTTCACCGCAGCGAGGACACTTGAAAGGCCAAAGTTCTGTTGACTTTCAGTCGAAAGAAGGAATATTGAAGAAAGATTCGCCTTTTGGTTCAAGAATTAATTTGACCAAGGTCAATCTACCGAAACCTGACACTCCAGATGAGCCCTTGGATGCTGAAGAAGATAGTTTGAAAGATTCGCGAAGATGGAGTCCAGGCAGATCAAGTTGGCTGGAAACTGCAATCAAGAAAAACAACACTCTTCGTTCCAAACCAACTGAGCAGAGGACTGCACCTCCAGTAATGCCAAAACTGAAGCCAACAGCAAGCAAAACTTCACTATCAGATGATACAAGCTCCATATCAAGCGAACCTTCAACAGCACCAATCCCACCTCTTTCACGGGCCAATTCTGTCAAACCAGCAGTCCCACCTAAAGGTGAAAAGCCTGGATCAGAAGCTTTGGAAAAATTGCGTCAATTGAGAGCCAAAAGAAACGCTGCCAATGATACTTTCAAGCAAGAAGCTTTCAAGCAAGAAACTTCCAAGAAAGAAACTTCCAAGCAAGAAACTTCCAGGCAAGATATTCAGAGTTCTGAAAGACCCAAGCAAGTTACTGACGCTCCTAAACCTGCTGTTAATCTTAGACCTACATTTGCAACTAGGTCAACGTTTCCAGAAGTTCCAGCTTCACTTATTCCTCGGTCACTTCCAGTGGACCCTAAGTTGACAGAAAGTCCGATGGTTTTGAAGTTTCATCCCGAAGATGATGATTCTCTCGATAATACACAATTGCCATCTGCAGTGTCAAAGAAGACCGCAAAATCCTTTGCATCTAATCTATCTGCAGTGCTTCAACGCGGTAAACCTCTGATGCCATTAGAAAAAACCAATACTAGTTTTTCTCCTGGTTTCGAACGATTTTCAGGAATCAAAAAGTCAAGAACGTTTGATGACAATGTATTGAGATCAGGAAAGCCTGCTCAAGATCTCAAAGCTGAGCCATTGACTCACATTACCAAAGGAAGAGCCAAAGGACCCAAAAGAAGGCTGCCAAAGGCATCTACAATGCCCGTTTCGAATCCAAGTACCAGTCAAAAGCTGAATAGTGAAAATATTCAGCCGACAAGAAAAGTATCTAGACCTTTGCCAGTTCCTCCTAAACCTCGAAATATCTCGAGCCATATTCTAGACATATAAGCTATATACTTGTTTAATGAAGTCATTATTATCATCGTATTACGCATCAACCCTAATATATTCCAAATATATAAGAAAAATAAGCATTTTTCGACGAACTAAAAAAACCATATTGACGCCCTATATTACAAATGACATTGAAGGTATTGAAGACACAATCATACACAGTTCTAATTACGTCTGATCCATTAGACTCGTCAAAAGTGTTGGAATCGATTAAATCACCTACTGCTGGTGCATTGATATACTTTGGAGGCACAACCAGAAGAGACGATAACGTTAGCCATCTCGAATTCCAATGCTATATACCCATGGCATTAAAGACTTTAGAGTCCATTGCAAAAGAGATCTTGGACCAATATAATAATGAGGTTGATAAAGTCTGGATTGGCCATCGGATTGGAAGTGTCAAAGTCGGAGAAGAAAGCGTCATGGTTGGAGTGGCCGCAAAGCACAGAAAAGAAGGCTGGACGGCAGCAGAAAGCACACTGGAGTTGGTAAAGGAAAAGACTGAGATATGGAAACGCGAGGTCTATGAAGACGGTACTGGAGTCTGGCTGGAGAACAAGTGAGAAACTGGAGTCTATTCTCAAAAAACTGGAGTCTGGCGAGAACAAGATTAAAGAAACTGAGGAGTAGCCGAACGAATCGCTGTTGTTTGTAATGCTATACTCTCAGATAAATCTGATTGAATTTCTGGATCAAATTTGATGGATTCGTAGAAATGATACACAGATCCGTCATACTCTTGACGAGCCAGTGTGAATCTGCGATTGTCCACAATATCATTCAATTTGCTGATCAGTTCCTGATTTTCAGGAGTATTGGCAACTGTGAATTGATTGCAATCATGACTTAAATTTGCTGGATTATCGACTCCAAACAGCAGATTTAAAAGGTCCGGGGATACATTAATGGGGATATACAACAAAAGTAGCTGGCCGTTGTCAAACATCACCATTTGATTTCCGGCTGGAGAGTCCAAAACTCGTCCATCAGGTATCAATGTCAATCTTGGGCTCAATTGTAACATGAGTTGGTCGCCAGTACAATTAGCCAGCTTTGTTGAACTGTAATATCTGGCTTCAACTGGTTGTCTAGTTTTTCTAAGGAAGGGTGTTTTCAGCAGGCCCAGCATATGGCGGTTGAATATCTGAAGCGATCTAGGATAATCGTCCATTGACTTGATTTGAAACTTTGAGAATACACTGTAAGCAGCCATCAGGTTTGAGAGCTTTAGTATTAGCTGTTCCGTCAGTTTAGCAGTGGACTGGTTTCGACAGCTAGATATGATATCCCGAGCAACAAAAGTACATAAAGCTTTGACGTTCAAAGATTCAATAATACTGATATAACTAGGTGATATATTGCTAATACCAAAGTCAATGAACCGAATATAGGGGCCAGTTTCTGTAGGATAAACGGTAATTGACTGAAATCTTGGGGGCCTACTGTCAAGTCGAGTACCTTTGTATCCTAATTCTGCTACAAAAGCATTACTTGTTGGTCCTATAACACGCTTCACTATAAGCCCACCAACAGCATTCAACCGAGTAGCTGGCTGTTGAATAGTATTCGCGATGGTTGACTGTAAATCTTGCAAGTCAAGATCTGTTATGGAGCCCAATGAAAAGTGCTTTATCCATCCTCCTGTAAGTTCAGCTAGCGTTCCAACAGTAACCAGACCAGATCCAACGTTTATGAGATTTAAAACAATACCAGTACTTATCATGGTGTTTGCTAGATCTAGATATCTTGGGGCTACACCTGGTATCGTACCTTCGTCTAGAGTATCTGTGAAAGCTGGCATGTTTTTACTTGACATGAGAATCTGTCCTCCAGAAGGCAGTAACAACAAGCAAAGCTCCAGTGCTCTTAAAACGTCTTCATCAGAGACGGCTGTTTTTTGTAGTTTTGTTGGTGATCCTGTTATTCGTGACGGGTCTTGCTGGTCACCGAAAAGCGTTGATATTGGAGCAGGCAAGAAGACTTCGCCTTTTGGTAACACCAATTTTGAACCAGAGGAGCTGATTATACTTATACAACCGTTTTCAACTTGAACTTTGACGGTATTTCCAGTAGTCCAAGGAGCAGGATCTATCTCACCCAGCATCAGTATAACGGTATGAACAGGATCTTTACTGAGCATCTTCTTGATGGGCCAATACTGAGAAGACGCTCGACCAAGGGCTAAGGTGTTTGATAGTGGGAAGTCGTATATTCCGTCTTTACATTCGCATATCCCGCATACAAAGTTGGCTCGAAGGTTTCCACAAGTCCTACACGCATCGACATTTTGTTCAGACAAGAGAGAAGCTCCGTGTGAAGTATTCGAACCTGGAGTATTCAAACCTGGAGTATTCAAACCTGGAGTATGCGAAGAACCCGAAGGATTCGAGTTTGTTTGAAAAGGATCAATGACCACTGCCAGCGGGATTCTTGAAATCTCAGAGAGCCTCCTAGTCAATGGAACTGTACTCGTAGTGAGTTGAACAAAATCATCAAGATTAGAATGAATCGACAGATTTTGAAGACCAGAACTGAGTTGATTCATTGTTTGACAGCCGGAATAAGATCACAGCAGGTAGAGCTCAGTATCACTCCCGCACTTCAATCGCTCTTAAACAATAAGAAATCAATTGAAAGGTTGGTTGTTTTGGTAGAACGAAAACAAATACTGAATTTACGCACGGGAGTGAAATAGTGTTCCCATAACACTAAATATAGTTGACAAAAATCAATTCATTAATATATATATATGAGTATATGTATATATGGCTAGCATTTTAAGCTGGAAGTTTCTCTAATCTTTTCTAACTTTTCTCAATGTCTTACCAGCATGAATCTGTGCGAAAAGGGCACTTCGATCGGGAATCAGCATAGCTTCACGGTCATCATTAGCAGCTCCCAGAGATGGAGCCGGAGGAGGTGGAGGAGGACCGCCCATGATCATAATAGGAGGTGGTGGAGGTGCTGATGAGTTGGGTAATGGTGGTGGAGGAGGTGCTGAGGAAGTTGGTAATGGTGGTGGAGGAGGTGCTGAGGAAGTTGGTAATGGTGGTGGAGGAGGTGCTGAGGAAGTTGGTAATGGTGGTGGAGGAGGTATGCCTGAAGGTGGAGGAGGAGCCATTGTATTCGGCAATGGAGGAGGAGGAGGGATGCCAGCAGGATTATCCTGCGCAGAAGGTGCAAAAGACTCTGGCAAAGGTGGAGGAGGTGGAATATTTGTAGGAGGTGGTGGTGGGTTGTTAGCTGGAGGACCGTTAGAATCAGGCAATGGAGGAGGAGGAGGAATACCAGATGGTTGCGAGATTTCTGGGGCAGGAGGAGCAACAATTGGAACAGGAGGAGCAGTGGCTTCTGGAACAGGAGGAGCAGCAATTGGAACAGGAGGAGCCGCAGGAGGAGCAGACTCTTGTGGTTTTGGAGTGTTTGACCTAGAACCAGTATTTGCAGCCAAAACCTTAGCAGGAGGAGCCATTCTTCCAAAGAGCATTGAAGCTAATTGCGAAGGATCAGGACCTCTAGGAGTGTTATCATCACTTTCCTCATCAGACGAAGCACCCCATCCATCATCAGATACTTGTTGACCACGCTGAGAAGCTCTCTGCGAAGCTAAAGCCGCAGGATCGAGGGTTGGCTCTTGAGATTTGGGAGGTTGAGAATTAGCAGGAGCTGTGACGGGAGTGGGCTTAAACGCAGGAACAAAAGATGCAGAAGATTGTGACTGAGGCTGAGGTCTATGGAAAGGATTATTGTCTGTTTTCTCAGTAGAAGACTGTTCCTGTTGTTGAAGTGTAGATTGTTGCAAGTTCTTCGCAAATGGGTTATTGTCTTTCAATGGAGAACTAGCAGGTATTTCCTCAGATGCTTTAGGTTCATCATCACTCTCATCAGACGAATCAGCAGCTAATCTCTTTTCCTCTTCTCTCATAGCTTCCATTTGCTTTCTCAACTCGTCCATTTTCTTCTTCTTTTCAGCAGCTTTACGTTCTTCAACTTCAGCGGTGGCCTTACGCTCCTGCTCAGCAGCAAGAGCTGCGGCAGCCTTACTCTTTTCTTGTTCTTCAGCTATGCGACGAGCTTCTTCTTCCTTTTGAGCTTGTTCAGCTTTCAATGCAGCTTTACGAGCCTTTTTGGCAGCTTTTTCCTCCTTCAGTTTAGCAAGACGAGCTTGCTCAGCAGCCATTTGTTCTTTGAATTTGACCAACTCATCGTCATCCTCTTCAGCATCTGCTGAGCCATTGGACTTGCTGGGAGCCGGTTTGGGAGCAGTCTGAGGAATAGGCTTCTTACTAGGAGGAGGAGGAGGAGGAGATTTCTTTGTTAAATCCGTAGAACTCTTGGAAGCAGTATCAGATGCTGATGGAGCAGCAAAGGCAGAACCACTCTTATTGGGTCTACGAATACCCATTGCAGCAAGTCTTTCATTCATTCTTCTCTCAGCTTCGGCCTTAATGTTAGCGGAGCGTTCGGCAGGAGTAGGAGTAGGAACAGCAGGCTTTGACTTGACAACAGGCTTAGGAGTGCTTTGAGAAGTGCTTTGAGAAACGGGAGTGTTTGAGGAAGAACGAGAAGATTGAACAGGCTCTTGGTATTTGAGAGTTGTAGGAATTCTTCGTAGATCGAAAATGAATTGTTTAACATCATCTTCAACACCAATAGCTTCCTCCCATCTGCTCTTTTCTCGCTGTCTTTGAACGTCTTCTCTGGTTTCGCGTAGAGAGCCCTCTACTTCCTTGGAGATTTGGTCACCGGATTCTTCAATGTCTCGAACGGTTTGCTCGATTCTTTCGCGCTCCTTACGAATAGATTCACTGTGTTCAATGAACTTTGCTTCAAAGTCTTCGAAATCAGAGGAGCTTGGGCCAGACGATTGGCCAGTGAGCGAGGCCATTCGAGATTTCAAAAGAACTTTGTTTCTAGCCTTGCGACGGTCAGCTTCGGTGATTGTACCATTAGGACCAGTGCCCACGATAGTACTGCCAGGATGCTCTTTTTCTTGCTTGTCTCGGAAGATCTTGAGCTTGAGTTCAGCGATTTCATCTTCTACTTTGCGAACAGAGTGGGTTAACTGAGGGAGAATGTCCTTCTGTTTTTCGAGCTGTCGTTTCAGCTCAAGCTTTTTTGTTCCAGTAGCAAGCAGCAAAGGAGCGTCTGAATAAGAGTTGATATCCTTTTGGATTTTGGTGATTCTCTCTTTCAGGTCCTGGACAGCATTGAGATCTCTTTGATCTAATTCTTTGTCTGTAGAGTCTCTGGTGTCGAGTTCTTGCAGCCGTTGTTCCTTTTGCTTGATGAGACGACGCAAGTCATCTACAGACTGGTCTCTATTAGCGAATTCGTCGTCATTGTTTTTGAAGCCGGAATTGTCCTTGAGTTTGAAGGAATGGTTGCTGACATCGACGTTACTGGCAGACGTGGAGCCGCCAGTAAAAGATTTGGAGAGGAACGAGGGTTTATAGGAGACTGGGGGAGTTGACTTGGGCGGGACGAGCTCTGGGGGGAGTCTATCAGGAATGTCGTAGCCGTTCAACTTTCTGTAGATCAAATGCATTGCGACGGCGAACTCATTACTATCGAGTTTTCCTCTATTTGAAGGGTCGCTGAGGGTCCAGATTCTTTCTAGCGAGTCTTGAGAGAGGCCACTTTGCATCATGACTTGGATTGCGGTGTCGCCAGACATGTAGCCCGAGCGCTGTTTGTCCCATTCCTTGAAGATTCCGTCGTAAATGCGTTTTTCTTCTTTGGTAATTGCCCATTCTACAGTGGCGTTGCCTTGGATGGGAGCCGAAGAGATGGAGGACTGTTGCTGGGAGGGCAGGAATCTAGCCTGAAAGGCGTCGATGCCGGGAAGGCCACCGGTCGGGGTGTTGATGAAGCCCCATTCGCCGGGACGGCCGGTGGGCATTGGCTGAAGAGGAGCTAGGCCGTAGCCGCCGGTGAGCTGAGACTGGAGGGGAGCAGGAGGGTAGCCACCAGTTGGTTGGCTCTGGAGGGGGGCAGAAGGGTAGCCGCCAGTTGGCTGGCTCTGGAGAGGAGCATAACCCGTTGCTTGGGGTTGGATGTAGCCGGTCTGCTGGGTCTGGATGTAGCCAGTCTGCTGAGGCTGGACGTAGCCGGTCTGCTGGGGCTGGATGAAGCCGGTTTGCTGAGGCTGGATGAAGCCAGTTTGCTGGACAGGTACGCCGGTGGCCTGGGTTTGGAGGGAGACGAGGGCGTCATAGTTGCTGGCGGGCTTGGGCTTGGGCTTTGAGAAGTCCGGGACGTTTGTAGGACGGGCGGTAGAGTTGTCGTCTGGGATGTTGAAGGAGATGATGTCTACCAGGGAGGTTACTTCGTTGAAGATAGTTTCTGGTAGTTTTGAAGGGACAACGTTTCCTTTCAGCGCGATAGAGCAGAGGTACATTGCGACGGCGAATTCAGGGAAGAGAAGGGAGCCCGACTTGTTTGTGTCCGAGAGTTGCCAGATTTCGCCCAGGAGGTTTGCGGGTAGTCCTGAGAGCATGAGGATGTCGCGGGCAGCGGAGCCAGAGAGGGCTTGTTCATTTGGTTCGAGTTTTGAGCGAAAGAGCACTTCAAAGTTTTGTTGGTCTTCGCTAGTAATGAAAGAAAGGCGGACTATAGAGGTTAGCAGATGTGGAGAGGGAGAGGAAATGAAGAAGAGGAAATGAAGAGGAAGAGGAAATGAAGAGGAAGAGAAAGAAGAAGAAGAAGAAGAAGAAGAAGAAGAAGAAGAAGAAGAAGAAGAAGAAGAAGAAGAAGAAAAGAAAAAAAAAGAATCTTACCATTAGGAATTTTGATCTTTGAAGCTTTGGCAGCTTCAGTCTCTACAGGTTGAATAGACTGAATTGACTGCTGATACTGAGGATATCCCGTTTGCTGAGTAGGAATATAGCCAGTCGGTTGAGATTGAAGAAAAGATTGGCTATTTGGAATGAAACCAGTCGTTGACTGCTGAATATAGCCAGTTGGCTGAGATTGAGCATTCAATTGATATTGAAAGCCAGGCTGTTGTTGATAGAACTGCTGCTGCTGCTGCTGCTGCTGCTGCTGCTGTTGCTGCTGCTGTTGCAATTGAAATTGCTGCTGCTGCTGAAGATATGGCAGCTGCCCATTGAAATTGTACATGATGGTGGTCTCACCAGCAAGAATAAAGTGGTGATAGTGGAGGTGAAGAAGAAAGAGAATTGGGAGAAGGGCCAGCAGTCAGAAATCTGAGAAGAAAAAAAAAAAAAAAAAAAAGGAGAACAGAGAAATTGTTAACGTGTTAGATTACATGAGCCATGACAAAGACCGGGACCCGGGACAGGACGGGACGCGGACGGGACAATGAAAAAAACAGTATGGATTTATATTTTGTTATATAAAACAAATTTAAATAGCATACTTTCTAGTGAACTCTCTAGCGGTAGTTTCATATTTGGTTCTGTCGCTCTTGTAGAGGTGAGCGATTTCGGGGACAAGAGGATCATCGGGATTGGGGTCGGTGAGCAAGGAGCAGATCGAGAGCAGGACCTTTGAAATGGTCAAGGCGGGAGACCATTGGTCCTTGAGGATGTCGAGACAGATTGAGCCGTTTGAGTTGATGTTGGGGTGGTAGATTTTGGTGGTGAAGCCGACCTTTGGGGGTTTGAAAGGATAGTCTGTGGGGAAGTGGATGGACAAGAAGAACACACCGTTAGCGTATGGAGAGTCTGAAGGGCCCATAATGGTAGCTTGCCAGTGGAAGAGGTCATCACCGACAGGACCGGCAGAACAGGAGGAAGGGGGGTCCCTAGAGAGAGTTAGTAGGGGGATTGATGGGTTTGTAGGTTGGTAGATCAGATGGATCAGGAGGATCAGGATCAGGAGTAGATGGGTTGGTTAATGGGTTGGTGGTTAATTGGATGGTTGGATGGTTGGATGGTTGGATGGTTGATGGTTGGAATGGAGCTGTAGCAAAATAGCAGAACGGACATGTAACCAGAATCCGTAGTAAGAGAATGACCTGTAGCACAGAATCGTAGCACAGAATCGTAGCACAGAATCGTAGCACAGAGTCGTAGCACAGAGTCGTAGCACAGAATCGTAGCACAGAGTCGTAGCACAGAATCGTAGCACACGAATAGCACCGGATAGCACAGAATCATCAAAAGAATCGTCAGACCAGAACAGACTAAACTTGGCCTTACCAAAACGTAGCACAATCGAACAGCACTCAGCACAGCACTCAGCACAGCACTCAGCACAGCACACAGCTAACCACTCATCACTCACTCACCACCACCACTCACCACTCACCACTCACCACGATCGTAGAACTGATTTACACCCAGCACATACACCAAAATCACTGTCAATACTTACATTCCTAGGTCAGCAAGCTCCTTATTAATACGTTTTAAAGCCATTATGAACAAATGATATAAATGAAGAAGTAGTAGATGTCGAGTTAGTTGATGAATAGAATATTACTATTGTATTGATAAGAAGAAAGGAAGAGGAAGAAGGGAAAAAAAAAAAGGTTGGAAGAAGTTGGTGGTGGTGGTTTTGTATGCAAAATCTGGCTGACTGGTGGGTGGGTGATTTTGGTGGTGGCGCTAGAAATTTTTTTGGCTGCACTCGCTCTTTTAGGCGATAGAAGAGTATGGAATTCTGGAGCAATGATATTTTTCCTCTTGTAGAGATATTACGTTGGCTCTACAACCTGCCATTATATCGTTATAGACTTTAATGACCTGCATTCTGGCTCTCTCTATCTAATCTTGTAGTGATTTCATGGGTTAGGGGCAAGACATGGGTGGGAGGTAAACTTAGACCACTTGGTGTAAGGGTATCGGGTATTTGTGGCAAATACAAAGTAAAGGGTGTCGTGGACAGTAACAAGGGTTTATAAGGAGTAACGAGAAGAATGTGATTTAAAAAATGGTTTAATATATATTTTATTATTTTATTATTATTATTTTATTATTATTATTTTATTATTTTATTATTATTATTTTAACATTTTATTAACATTTTATTATTATTATTATTATTATTATTATTATTATTATTATTATTATTATTATTATTTTATTATTATTATTTTATTATTTTACTTCTTTTTACTTTACTTTTATTTCCACGTGATCTACTAACCGAGGTCAATTCTCCAGACTTGACTATGAATGACTCTGGATGACTCTCTGACTCTCTGACTCTCTGACTCTCCACTACTCTCTAGATTGTGTCTGGTGTTTGTGTCTAGAGACTAACACACAAATATGAGATCATGGACTTTAGTATCTATCCAATCCCAATAACTCCATTCATAAACACGAAACCAGTATTTCCTAGTATCAAAGACTTGATCGTCCACCCCATTGAATCACTGCCTTTCATCAAACTCCTGTTCAACGGACTCCTTCTCGTCAAAGCTAGCCATCTCTCCAGAATCCACCTTACCAAAGGCCAAACTACCAAAGGCCAAACTACCAAAGGCCAAACTACCAAAGGTCAAACTACCAAAGATCTCTCCAAAGTCCTTCTTTCCAAAACCCCCATCTCAAAATGCAAAAATTCATCTCAGGGTCTCATAGAATCTTTGGACGACAAACTCCGACGATTTGTGTTCTCTAAACGATATAGAACTGCAATTGGCGCTCTGGACACATATATAATTCTGTGCGAAATGTTTGAAAACCATTCACTGAGGTTTCGACATCATCCAAGAACTCCAATCGACATTGGGCTGAAGAAATACGAGCACTTGAACTCTGGACTGATTTTAATGAGTTTTTTACTGCCGCGATACTACAAAACTGCGCTTTCGACTATTGAAATATGCGTATTGGTTAAAGAAATGTTTGTCAACCAGTTTGTACTGTGGGATGCTGGAAAAGATTTGGACGAAACCATGGTGCAAAGCTTGGACTTGATATATGATGGGATGGAGTTATTTTTGAAGTTTGCAAAGGTTTCAAAAGAAGCATATTGGCAATTGATGGTTTTCAAATCGGCAATTGGTATTTTGAGTAATATATTGGAGGTGGAGGGTGGAGATGGAGGAGATGAAGAGAAGAGGTGATGGAGAGAAGATAGAGATGAAGACAATTGAGATGGAGCTGAAGTTGATTAAGATTAAGACCAAAATCACCGTTAAAACAATTGAAATCAAGTTGATTAAGACCAAAATCACCGTTAAAACAATTGAAATCAAGTTGATTAAGACCAAAATCACCGTTAAAACAATTGAAATCAAGTTGATTAAGACCAAAATCACCGTTAAAACAATTGAAAATAATTCAATATAAAATACAATTAATCAACTTTAGCACTCTCTAAACCTCCTTCATTCTCTATCGTCAACTTCATATTAGCATGCTTCCATCGTCCCTTCTGTAACTTTCTCCTAACTACCATGATCGGAAGAACTACCTTCTCTTTCTGCCCATCTCTAACCTTCTCACGAACACCACAATTATCAACCAAATACCCAGAAAAACTTCCTTCACCTCCCTTGCCTCGCCATCCAACTATTATCATCTCTGGCTTCACCCAATCCACAATCTCCTTCATCATCTCCCATGGCCTCTCCGTATGCACAACCTCAATCACCACATTGACCCGCAAATTGGTCCGTCTCAAATACTTCAAAACATTGGACGTATGCGAAGTCATGTATGAATACCGCTCCTGATTCTGAGACTTATCAGTAACAGTCAACGTCGGCGCAGAATCAGACGCCAGCTCGTCTTTAATAGTGTGCCCGATATACAGCGTGTCGTTGTCGCGCAAAACAGTGCCAATCGTCCACTCAAGAGCATACTTGGCTTCAACAGACAGGTCCGAACTGAGCAGATACGTCTGCCCTTTGGCGCTCTTGTCAACCCTCTTGATCAGCCTCACCATTCTCTTTGAGCCTTCAGGGACCGTTTGCGGTTCGCCCACCGTTTCTTCGATGGGCACAGCCGCGCCTGCGGGTTCGTCGAGGAGCTCGTCTTTGTCAAAGACGGTGACGGGATGGACGATTCGCCTTTTGTAGGCGGCGTACTCTGCCATTGAGGGAGGTCTGGCGCCTCCGGGGTCCTGGGAGTCGAGGAGGGCTTTGACGCGGAACTTTGAGGACTCGATAGACTTGCGTTCTTCCTCCATGGCGGCCATGAGGGACTTTGTAGTTTTGGAGGAGTCTATGAGGCGGGCGTTGAGGCCGTTGAGGTCGATGGAGTCGGTGTCGGAGTGGTTTTCTTCGTCGGAGTCGAATTCAGAGTCAGAGGAGTCAAAGTCAGAGGCGGAGGAGGAGAGGTAGTCGTTGTTTGAGAAGTAGTTTAGGGGGTCAATGTCGTGGTTGGAGAAGCCTTCAGTAGAGATATCGTGCCTGCTGTTTTCGGCGGAGGGCGAGCGGTAGAGGTCGCCGAGGGCGCCCTGGGCTTTTCTGAGCTGGCTAACGGAGAGACGTCTGAAGGCGTGCCTGAAGTTCATGTCGTCGTCGTTAAGGGCTTTACCGTGGCGGGAGTGGGATCTGGATCGCGATTCTCTGGGGGTTTGTGGCGAGATTCTGCTGGTGAGAGGGTCGAAGGATCTAGTGGGCGCGAGTTTGTGGGAGTATGGGGTGTTTGAGGTGGACGGGCTTAAGTTAGAGGAGGACCAAGGTTTTACTTCGGAGGACTTTGTAGGTCTTAGGGGATGGGATTTGTAGGAGTAGTTTTCATTGTGCGGATGGAGGAGGGAGTCTGGGTGTTTAGGGCCTGGGGAGGATCTGCTTGGATGTAGGTTTGAGCCGAAGGTGATTCTTGGGGTAGCTGGGGGGTCGTCTAGGAGCATTGAGGAAGCGCTAGGACGGCGAGCTGGGTTGAGGTCCAGAACCATTGACGGGGAGGAGTATTTTCTTGGGTTTTGAGGTTGGTTATCAAAGACCATTGAGCCTTTTCTTTGGGGAGACGCAGAGGCGTGGTGTTTTTTCTTTGAGTCTGAGTAAGAGTCCAGCAATTTCATGACGCTGATTCTTTCTTCTTCGAGGGCATTTTCGAGGGACATGCTGGGGAGGTGTGAGAGTGAGAGAAGACTTTGGTGAAGCTTTGAGAAGGTTGGTGAACAAGGAGAGATTAGAGTAGGATTTTAAGGAATAAATAAAAGTGAAATTAAGGTTTGTGTCTAATTTCAGGCGACCCTTATGGACATAAAGGATGGGAGGGAGGAGAGGTGAGGTGAGGTGAGGTGAGGTGAGGTGAGGTGAGGTGAGGTGAGGTGAGGTGAGATGAGAAGGAGAAGGAGAAGGAGAAGGAGAAGGAGAAGGAAAAGATGAGAAGATCAAGATGAGAAGATGAAAAGACGATGAAAAAGATTAGATCTTGACCAAAGTTTGACCAAAGTTTGACAGTTCATCAAGCCTCTATGCTCTTTGTTACCAGTTTATCTGCACGTGGTTACCTTCAAGCAAAGTTGGAGTCATAGTCTTGATGTTTCGTCAATTTATTTGAAAGTCCAATGTTTAGTACTGAAGTTTTAACTGTCGGCCAATTGAACAGTGAGCAGTGAGTAGAACAGTAGGGTGAACAAAACAGTGAACAAAACAGTGAGCAAAACAGTGAACAAAACAATTGAACGACGATTGAACGAAGATTGACCAGTTGAACTCTTCACCTCACCACTCACCACCTCACCTCCATGATCTAGATCACTTTTTGTCCTGTCCCAAACCTTTTTTTCTCCCTCCTACCTCAACCTTTTCAATGTCTCTAGATCGCGACAAAAACAAAAACCAACCGTTTCTCAATCAATCAAATGATAAAAAGCGACGAAGAATCTCTATTTCAGCTATAACTGATACTCTCAAGTCAACTCCATCTCATCCAACCCATCCAACCCATCCAACCCATCCATCCCATCCATCCCATCCATCCCATCCACCCCATCCCATCCAATTACCTCCATTATCTCAACTATCATCAAACACCTTGACCCTTCCAAGTATATCAAACATCATTGAAAATGATCCTCCTAAACTCTCCTCCTCCCTAATGGACATCACCACGCTCACAAAATTCCTCCTCCAACAACAATCCCCAATCATCTCAACTGACTTCACCCTCCTAATGAATTCCCTCCAGTTCGCCTTCAAAGCAATCTCCTACAACATTAGAAAAGCTAGCTTGATCAGATACTCAACAACAACCGCCACCGCACCAACACAACCTCCCCAAATCACCCAGCTCGAATCCATCTGCGACGACATTTTCATCTCTGCAATGAAATCCTCAAACAAAATCAAAGTCCTCGTCTCCGAAAAACAAGAAGACCTCATCGTCCTCAACGAAGACCAGGACTCCGCTGAGTACGCCATCGTCTGCGACCCCATTGACGGCTCCTCTAACCTCTGCGCCGGCATCTCTGTCGGCTCCATCTTTGGCATCTACAAACTCAAAAAGGGCCAGCCCTCCCTCATAAACCAGATCCTCAACCGCAAAGGCAGAGACCTCATCGCCGCCGGATACACCATCTACGGTGCTTCTACCAACTTGGTCCTCACCGTCAACGACGGCTCCTCCCAGGTCAACGGCTTCACCCTCGACGACGACGTCGGAAACAGCGGTGAGTTCATCCTCACCCATCCAAACATCAGAATCCCTCCTTCAAAGCCAATCTACTCCGTCAACGAAGGTAACGCCAAATTCTGGTCTAATTCCATCCTCGCCTTCTTCACCTCTCTCAAATCTTCGCCTCTCCATCCCTACAAAGCCCGTTATATCGGCTCCATGGTCGCTGATGTCCATCGCACTTTGCTCTATGGTGGTCTTTTTGCATATCCTTTGATTTTCAACTCAAAGCGTTCAAAACTCGCTCTCTTATACGAAGCTTTTCCCATGGCCTTGATCATTGAAAACGCTGGTGGAAAGGCTATCGATGACTATTGTCAGCCAATTCTAGACTTGATGGCTACGGATAACATTCATCAAAAAACTATGGGTATTTGGTTAGGAAGTCTCAAAGAAGTTGAGTATGCAGAGACTTTTATATCTGTTTAGGTCTAAGAGATCTATCAGAGGTTTATTATAGGTCTACAGAGGTCTACAGAGGTCTATCAGAGGTCTATCAGAGGTCTATCAGAGATCTACCAGAGATTTATCAGAGATTTACCTATCTCTACCAGAGATTTACCTATCTCTACCACAGACCTACTTGTCTCTACCACAGACCTACTTATCTCTACCACAGTCCTACCCATCTCTACCACAGTCCTACCTATCTCTACCACAGTCCTACCCATCTCTACCACAGTCCTACCACAGTCCTACCACAGTCCTACCACACTCTACTACACCCCTACCCTCCTACCCACCTTCCCGCCCTCTGCATTCTCACGTGCTCACGTGCCCTTCGATATTATCCAGTCATGTGGCCATAGTAAAACCCTTTTTATTCTCACCAAACTTCCATTCCTTTCTTCTACCTGCTACTTCCTCTCTCCCTCTTCTCTCTAATACGGCACCTCCTAGTCACCGACCATCTCCTGGCTTCGCATGTCTATAAAATCTTCGTGATCTGCTATCCCTCCCTTTCACTCGTTTAATCTCACTGAAATGCCTCCTTCTATTTCAGAGGCAGACTCGCCTAACGATACGGCCAAAGTCACTCCCTCCATCTCGATATCCTCCAACACCAGAGTCCCAAGCTCCGACTCCACCGTCCCAAATGCTGCTCAAGACAACTTGGAACATCGTCCCATGAACCCCATGGTCTTTGCTTTAACCATTCTCACCTCGGTCTGCGGTTTCTTGTTTGGCTATGACACTGGCTACATCTCCGGCGCCCTCGTCGTCATTGGAACTGATCTCGGCGGCAAAGCCCTCACCTCTGGCAACAAGGAACTCATCACCTCCGCTACCTCCCTCGGTGCCCTCATCTTCGCCCTCATTGGCGGCCCGCTCGCTGACTGGGCCGGCAGAAAATGGGTCATTTCTGGTGCAAACATCCTCTTCATCATTGGCTCCGTCATCCAGGTCGCTGCCCATAGTCTCTGGGCCATGATTATTGGCAGATTCATCATGGGCTGGGGCGTCGGTCTCGCTTCGCTCGTCGCGCCGCTATACATTTCAGAACTCGCTCCTGCAAGATTTAGAGGCAGGCTCGTCGTAATCAACGTCCTCGCCATCACCGGTGGCCAGCTCGTAGCCTACGCCATCTCTGCTGGCCTCTACAACATCAACAACGGCTGGAGAATCCTCGTAGGCCTCAGCATGGTCCCGGCCGCTGCCCAAATGGTCCTCTTCATCTTCATGCCTGAAACCCCCAGATACCTAATTCGTCGCGGCAGAGTCGACGAGGCCAGAAAAGTCCTTATGCGCACCTACCAGGACTCCAGCACCCAGGAAATCGACTCCAAAATCGACGACCTCATCAAATATAACATGTTTGTCGAAGACTCGAGCGACTCGGGCTTTTCCTGGTTGAAGCGATGGAAAGACGCTCTCATTGAAGCCCACACTGTCCCTTCAAACTTCCGTGCCGTCGTCATCACCTGTGGTTTACAAGGCATCCAGCAGTTTTCCGGTTTCAACGCGCTCATGTATTTCTCTGCTACCATTTTCCAGTCTGTCGGATTCTCAAATCCCACTGTAGTGTCCCTAATCATTGCGGGAACCAACTTTGTGTTCACTCTAATCGCCTTTATATTTATCGATCGCATTGGCCGCCGAAAGATCCTCTTGATAACCATTGTTGGAATGATTGTTGGCTTGGTTCTGGCTTCCGTCTGCTTCCACTTCATTGAGATCGACTTTGATGCCCCATCCGACTCCGTCACCAAACACGGTGCCTGGAGCGTAATTGTCATTATTGCAATGCTCATTTACGTTGCCTTTTACGCCTCGGGTATTGGCAATGTGCCATGGCAGCAGTCCGAACTCTTTCCCATGAGAGTTCGAGGAGTCGGAACCTCGCTCGCTACTGCGACCAACTGGGCCGGATCTCTAGTAATTTCTTCGACGTTTTTGACAATGCTCAAGAACGTCACTCCAACCGGAACGTTTGCATTTTATGCTGGTCTTTGTCTATGTGGAGAGCTCTTTGTGTTTTTCTTTTATCCTGAGACTGCTAACTGCACTTTGGAAGAGGTCCAGGAGTTGTTGACGGGAGGCTTCAACATTAAGGAGAGTGTTAGAAAGAATAAGGAGAGGAATAGACTTATGAAAGAACGCCAGATTAATAGAGAATAATACTAATGATTTGAATAATATATAATGAATTGAATGATTTCAAACTTACCCTCTTTTTTCCTTTTCTTCTTCCATCTTTATTGCCATCATCATGAGTAACGTTTTGATCAAGTCTATTCCTATTGTTACTGGGTTTGTTGGAGCTTATACTGGATATGCCTTCTTTAAGCCCATGATACTGTGAGTTACAGTCAACAAATCTCTTAATTATATACATTTATATTAACTTTTAACCAGCGAACAGCTCGACAAAAATGGTGGTCTGAAGCCTGAGTTCAAGTCTGAATTGGAAGGTTCACCGTCTACTGAAGCTGCTAGCTCAAGTGAAAAATAGTTAGTTCTACTTCTCCATAGCTGCCAAAAAATTGTTCTCTCTAATCTTTTCCTTGTTCAATCTTCTTCTCTCTTTTTTGGTCTTCAAAATAGGATCTTGGTCGAGCTTTTGCTGTTGTTTAGCGGGATCCAACACGTCCCAGAGCCACGGAGGGTATTCAGAGTCTTCAAGTGCCACTGCTGCTGGCTTTGTTTTGTAGAGATCGAGGTTCAGAGCTGTTCCTGCTGGTGTAGAGCTGACAACTGTGGTTGACGCTTGTGGTTTACTGGAATAGAATTGAACTGCTAATCTGTGTGTATTGCTGATTCTTCTGACGGTACTCTTCAACATTCTTGATATTGGTGATATTCTTGATATTCTTTATATTCTTGATACTCTTGATATTCTTTATATTGGTGATGTTGAGCCAATAGAAAAATTTACCTGGTAGAAAAGTGCAAAAAAAATCGTCCATATATTCAAACGCAGCACGTGATGTTTTTGGGACCAATTTGGGAGTTGGGAGAATACTGAAATTTTTTTTTCTTACTTCTCTTTATACACTATCCGTTCGAAACAATGGCTAAAGCTCGTAAAAAGTCTCGTGCTTCTAAACACAGATTCCAGCCAACTTCTGCTGGTTCTAATGGCAGTAATTCCTCGACTGCTAATGATATTGCACTGGTGAACGACAAAATCAAGCCTGTTTTGGCCAATCTTGTCTCGAGTGATATCACCGAACGAAGTATGGCACTAGCTACTCTGAACTCAATGGTGGAAGATCCTAAAATCAGATTTCTGTTACTCAAAGAAAAACTCGTGAAAATCGTATTGGAACAATGTCTGGATCAAAAGTCCGCTGACGACACCGAAGCCCTCGCCGAAGGTGGTGATCAATTCGAAGGTGAAGTGTTTGGTCTGTTGCGAAACATCTGCTTGGAAGAAGGCTACGATGTTTGCATCTTCTGCTTCCGTCAAAATATTATCAAACACATTATCAGAGGTCTTGAAAAATGCCAAACTGCTTTACAAAAGGGTATGAAGTCTGCAGACTTCTTCGACTATCTTGAAAACTTGATCGGCCTGATTTCAGTATTAGCAGCTTCTTCCGAAACAGTCTTCTTGGAGATTACTAAAGAGCTATGTCCTGGTCTCGGTCCTTTCTTGATTAGTGCTCTCGGTGTAGCTGTCGAAAGTAAATGTGCTAGAGTCATCACTGCTGTCTGTGAACTCACCCACGTTCTATCAGAGGACAATGCTGCGTTTGTCAACTGCATCAAAGATAGCTTTCAGACTGCTGAAAAGTCATTGTTGGAAGATGATGCTATTCCTGCTGCTGCAAAGGTTTATGTTAACGGATGGAAACTAAACGTTTTGGATCCTCAGTCAGACCAAAAGGACAGTGTCTTTTTAGAGATTCAATCTTCTCTGTTAAACGTTAACAAGCAAATTGATATCCAAAAAGCCTTGAATGACTTGGAACCATTAACCACCAAAGAACCTTCAATGGCTGAGGTGAACCAGCACTACCAGAAATCAATCCAAGCTAGATCTTTGATTGAGGCCATTCAAGTCTCAATTGAAATCGTCGCTGCACTATCTGAGCTCATCACGGTTGATCCATCTATATATAATCAATCACCAGAAGAAGAGGAACAAGAAGATGATGAAATGGCTGACGACGTTGATGAAGACGAAGAACTATATATTAAAAAGGCAGTATCAACAACTGCTGATTCTGTGGACGATTCTGTTTTCGACGACACTACTTCAACCAGTTTGGATCCTGTTCTTTCTAGTCTATTGTCCAACATTCTTCCCATGATTCAGCATCTTTTATCTTTTCCTATATTTCAATCTCGATGCTTAACCGCTCTTAATAACATGGCATGGACTTTTCACGCTCATTCTGCTGCTGCACCTGAGTGGCGCAAGTCTGCTGAATCTTTATGGCTCTTGCTACTTCCCACTTTAGATTCTCTATCAGACGTTGATTTACTTGTTTCTTGTACTGGTACTTTGTGGGCTATATCTACTACTTTTGAAGGCCAAGTGCCTATTTCTTCTGCCCAAATCGAAGCTATTATTTCACGAATAGTTGAATCTCCAAAGAAATATCCTAAAGAAGAATGCATTGAACTTATGTCCAAGTCACTTGGGCTTTTGTCACAATTAGGAAAAGCTGGTAAAAATACTGCTGAAATTTCTGGTTTTCTAATGAATTCACTTCAAACTGTTACTTCTAGTTCTGCAGTTCCAGTGTATTTGACGCCATCCACTACTATTGATTTGCTCTATGCACTTTTTGACTTATTTGCTGATGCTTCGTATCCATATGATGAAGAGTTATTCGTCAAAACCAATATGAACGGCTCATTAAAAGCAATGATCCAACCTTTGAGAAAATATTATAAAAAAGTTGATAAGGTTAAAGATTACAGACTTCGAGAACGAGGTAATGAAGCATTAGTTAATTTGGGAAGATTTGTGGAATATAAGAGGAATGAAAGAAGGTGAGTAGTTTGAATAAATAAATTCAGATTCATACAACACAATACTACGTTTAATCATACAATATACGTTTTATACAATCTACGTTTTATAAAATCTATTTTTCATGTAAACATTTAATCTCCAACTTTGACATTAATGCTTATAACGTATCCCACGCCCTCAATCTACTGAAATTGCCCATCTTTTCATATCTAAAACATTAAAAAGATCGTTTCCATGAAATTGCTTATCTAAAACATTAAACAAATCGTTTTCATGAAACTCAATCTGCTTCCACTAAACAAACCAAGATTCTTCCCCAATGTGTTCCAGCCGTTTGTAAACTGCCCTCCACAACAGTCTCTGTGTGGCAGCCAAAGTGTCACATCCTTGTCAACCGTTTCTAGATCGCCAGGACCCGCTGGACATGTGGACCGTCTAGTTGTTCCGAAGCCAGAGGCTTCAGAATCCGGGGAATACCACAACTTGCTAGTGTCATCACTCTAGCGGCTAGGTAAGTCACAACTCGGTTGTTGTGGACTCTAAGCTGACAGGTTTAGTAGTTATTCAGGCACACTCTTTTTTACGGTCTGGTCAAAATAACCGTTGGCCGGCATGTGATACATTGCAGCATAACGGCTATGATGTAGCAGACTTTAAGCTTTAAAGTGTCAATGTTTATTTCCAAGGACAAAATTCGAGTGTATATATGGACATTGTTATTAGAATTTTGTGTGGTAGAGAAAACAACACTGAAAATGCAAAAGTATGTGAAATGGAAGCAGAATCAAGTGTATGCCGGTATTCCGCAGGACCAGTCGTAAGTTGACAGCTACTGGTTTGAAGACCAAATTAGTGCGCTTTCTATTATGGTTAGTTTGCATGCCTATTTTGTCCCAGACCCTTTCTATGCAGAGCAGAGAAGCCAGCCTTTTCATCAGGTCCTAGGAATCTTGAGAATTTTCTGCATTGAAAGCTACTTTTTGTAGAATCGGCAATGTAGGCTTTTTCAGTATAAATAATAGCCACTGTTGAAGTACTTGACGTACTGGGAAACCCAGAAGATCCAACTCTGGTTTTAGCATGAATTTCTCTTCCTTTCAAGATAATCAATATGAAACCCTTCAAAGATACTGTTAGATGGCATTATTTTCTTCTATAATGCTATATCAAATGTAGTTATATATATATGTCAAGTTTTCTGAAAATGTGGTTGTATATATTCTTCAACTTGCAAAGATCAACATATTATCGTCACTTTTCGGCCTTCATGTGCCACTAACTCTGTCGTTCATTTATTCATTCGTTATTTATCCAACTTAGTCTCTCTTTTATTCTTTCTTTTTTGTCGCTCGTTCTAGCCCATCGATACCATTTTTGAACTCTCTTTTTTGTTTCGTTTTTTTTTTTTTTTTGGACTCTCTTCAATACTTATTCTCCTCCAGTTCGCTTTTCCTATCACTATTCAACTTTTTTTTGCGTTTCCTTTAGCTCTCTATCATGAACACCAAAACTGAAGACTCTGTTGAAGTTAAGCTTCACGAACCTGCCGGTTCAGGGCTACTTCCCCAGGCAGTCTACGCTTCTCAAATGTCTGCGACTCGTGCTACTATCCGTGCTATTTTGTTAAAAGCTCTCGAGAGTGAACAAGACTTACTCCAGCTTCTCCAAAGTCGTGTCCGAACTCCCTTTCTCGACCAATACTTTCTGCAAACTTCTAACCTTGGAACTCATACTGCTTTCGTGCTTCTGCTTCCTATACTGACCTGGTTTGGTCACACAGAAAACGCCAGGCTCCTCACCATCGCCCTCAGCCTGGGTGTCTATGGTACCAACTGTCTTAAAGACTATTTGTGCTTACCTAGACCAACGAAAGTCCAAAGAATCTGTAACAAAAAAACAACCCACGACAAAGAATACGGAATGCCGTCTACTCATACTGCTAATGCCACTTCTGTCTATATAGTACTTGCTCGTTCTCTCTATTTTCGTGCCCTCGAGTCTGGATCTGTGTGCTCCCCTTCTCATCTGGCTCTCCAGGCTCTTGGTATTTTCTATCTGTTCTCCATCATATTTGGTAGATTGTATTGCGGAATGCACGGCTTCTTCGACCTGTTTGGAGGCATGTTAATTGGATATGCGACAGTTTGGGTTCAAAAGTACATTCCTGTGACCTCTCTGATCATGAACTCGGAGTCGACTGTTGTTCTCTCTGTCATTCCACTTGCTCTTGCTCTGTTGTTCATTCATCCCATTCCTATAGAATCCTGCCCTTGTTTTTATGATGGAGCTGCCTTTTTAGCTGTTGTTGCAGGTGAATTTATTGGTGAATGGAAGCTGGTTCATTCTCATCCTGCCTATTCTCATCCTATAGTCGGCGGCATTCCTTACGAATACAGTGGTCTGTTGAACATTGTTGCAAGATTTGTGATTGGTAGTATCATGATTGGTGTTTGGAGAACGCTGATGAAAAATATACTCAATTCTTACATCTTTAAACACTTGACTGAGAAAGATGTTCACAAACATGACATGGGATGGCATGATAAGAAGACCTGGGTTACTGTTATTGTTTATTTTGGAGTTGGATGGATCACAACAGAGGGAGCAGGCCTTATATTCGGAATTTCCGGAATTTGAACCCAGAAACGCATTTACCATGGACATTATTTGAGCATATCATTCATAGCATATAGAACAAATTTGAGTGTTTGTTATTTCAATATCTAAACTCAATAAGTAATTGAGTTTGATATAAGTTCAACAGATATTGAATCTTAATTATATCTTGATTTTCCTATTAAAAGTTCAAATACGAAACTACGCTCATATTCCGTTATCTGAACTCCAGAATCAATTGTTTGTACTAGTTACTAGATAATTTTGAGAATCAATAACTTGTAGACGTTTAGATATAAGAATTAAGAATCAAATAAGAATCAAATAAGAATCAAAAAAAAATTAAATATAAGAATTAGATAAAAACCAAATATAAGATTTAGATATAAAAATTAAATAAAAATTGAGTAGATTTAAATATAAGAATAGATTTAAATATAAAAATTACTGAATTACAAACAAATCCTTGTCAAAAACTACATCACGTGATTATATACTATATGCCATATTTTTGTACTGGCTTACATGTTCAATACTATCCACTCATGTCAAGACAGACTAGATTATGAACTTTCTATCCAATTCATTTCGTTCTTCGCAGAGTTTTTCGAGATTTCCAAGCTCATCTACATCACTGGCTACATTTGCCAGTGATCGAGACTCTGAGCCAGCTTCCACAGCAGCCGTATCTGGGGCTGGAGCAATGGACAAACAACGGCTTTCAAGACGATCTATATCCAGACATCTACCTTCTGGTTCGGTGGAGAGTGAGATTGGAGTTATGGAAAAGCTTAAGGGAATCATTGGCGACTTTGATTCGGGGAACGCGGTACTGGATATGCTTGATAGGGCATTGAATGAAGATGATTTGAATGAAGATACCGCATTGAATGATGACTGCGACGAAACCTCAAGTATTGACACTTATATTGAAGAAGATTTTGCAGCAAAAATGGAAAAGCTGGAGAACGTCTATGCCAAAATTGAAGTTACAGATAATCAACTATCTGAATTACAGATCTCCATGTCAAACTGCCAAACAGACCTGGAAGCTCTTTCTACAGAAATGGCTACGCTGGAAAACAAATCGCATCAAATCTCACATCGTCTCGAAGATAAACAAAAGGCTGAAGAGAAACTAGCTCCCATTCTCGAAGCTCTCATTGTACCGCCTTTTGTGGTGAAGCAAATTGCCGAAGGTGAAATGTCAGCCCAATGGAGAACTGCGTTGAGATACGTTTCGCGAAGGCAACACGAACTGGACCTGCTGAAATCAAAGGGAGAGTTTGGTGCAATCAAAGGTGCTCAGGAACAATTAAATCTAGTCATCAATAAGTCCATCGAGCGGATCAGGGACTATATCATCTCGAGAATCAAATTACTGCGAGTATCTGGGGTAAACGCTCAATCAATACAGAAAGATCTTCTCGAATATAAAGACTGCTTCGCTTTTTTAAAACAAATGCATTCAGAGCTGGCCGAGAGTCTCAAGACTGCCTATGTCAACACTATGGCCTGGTACTACGGTGCCTACTTTCTAAGATACTCAAAGGCACTTGAAAAACTAGTTGTCAACAAAATCGACAAGTCCGTGCTTCTTGGAACTGAAGACAGCTCGCGTCGCGGACTGCTGTTTCTGAACAAGTCGTCGCAAACATCAATGAAGACTGTTGACAATCTGAGTCTGGGGAACCGTGCCAATATTGTTTCTTCAGATGATCCGTCAGTAATGCTGGCCCAAATTGCAGAGACCAACACCATGGCACACTGGATGGAAACAGGATACAAGAGCTTCAATCTGGCTCTGATTGACAATGTAGCGGTTGAGTATCAGGTGCTGACGGAGTTTTTCAAGCTGGCGTCTCGAGAACAAGTGAGTCCGGTGTTCAATAAGATTTTTGAAAAAGCATTTCAAGCCGGCCATGCTTATACCAAGTTTTTGATTGATGAGTCCTACGACATTTACGGGCTTCTCATTTGCATCAGGATAACTCGGAAGCTCGAGTTCGAGCTTCAGCACCGACGAGTTCCAGTTGCAGAGAACTATCTGAATCTGCAGCTGCTCAATCTGTGGCCGCGAGTGCAAATAGTGATGGATGCTCATTGCGACAGTCTGCGGAGAGCTTCGACAAAGTCGTCAATTCTGTATCCTTCGAACTCAAACACCTCAGCACTGGTTCCGCATCACCTTACGCAGACGTTTTCTAGTTTTCTGGCAGGCCTGCTGACGCTGTGCGACGAGTCTGGACCTGTTGGACATAGCATGGTACGACTTCGCAATGAATTTGAAGCTCTTTTGACCAAGATCAGTCGGACGCAGTTCCCTGAGTCTGCTTCGTCCGACGGACAGAAGAAACGAGAGGTCTTTTTGTACAATAATTACTCGCTAGTGTCTACGATTCTGAGCGACGTTACTTCGTTAGAAGAAGTATCCGTTGACGACGGGACTACTACGACTGGCAAAGGGCTTGTTGAGAGCGAGAAGGAGCACTTCAAGCTACTAACCGAAGCCTACGCGAAGAAGTCTGATAAGTAGCTATATTGACATGTAAATTTCATTAGGGCTATTTAGGTAGGGTAATTTTATTTTTTGGTGAATAAAAATTCAGAAAATTTTCGATTTTTCAAACCTTTACACTTGACAGACATTTTCTTTTCTGCTTCTAAGCGGATTCGTGAATGAATGTCTTTAGGATCTTTGTAGAAGGAATAGAACCAGCTTCTGGAATGGATTACAGGTAAGACCTTTGCGATTCTTTATGCTGCTCTTTCATGATGACAATAACCTCTGGTTCCGACTATTCAGTATGATGTTTATCCAGAACCTCTAAGAAGCCCTGAACAATAGCAGCAGAACGTAGAAGCTGTTTAAGAATGTTACTAACTTTTGCTTTAGGTATGAGAAATCTTTACGTTGAAATCAGAAATAAAATGATTATTTTCTATAAATCTGTCAATCCCCTGAGTCCTCAGACTATTTATGATTACTGTCTGTAGGGAATGACGAGCACATATAGACTCTCAACTTATGATTTGCTTTCTGTTTTCGTTGGTTGTCGCCACCAGTTTTGGTCTTTTGTTCTCTATGCTAACTCGTCCTTTTAGTAGCCGTTGGCTTCATATAGGTGATATAGTTCAATAGATGCATTCCAGTTTGAGCTTTCGATTTCTTCAGATCTAGAGATTTCCAGATCTAGAGATTTCCAGATCTCTAGAGTTTTCTAGATCTCTAGAGTTCTCCAGATCTCTTGAGCGTTTTCTCCAGCTTTCTCTAGATCTTTCCAGCTTGATTCTAAAGCTTGACTCTTCAGCTTGGCTCTCCAGCTTGACTCTCCAGCTTGACTCTCCATCTTGACTCTAAAGCTCTCTAGAGTTCTCCAGATCTCTTGAGCTTTCTCTCAAGCTTTCTCTCCAGCTTCCTCCAGCTTTCTCCGGATCTCTCCATCTTGACTCTTACCCGTTGCTCACTATTCTCAATTGTAAACAAACAGCCGTGCGAAACTGTTAGCCAGTAAAATTTATAAGCAAAAGTGGCCAAATTCCCCTGACCAAACTTCCTCTCTTCTTCCTTGCTACACACATTCCAATGGTTCATCCTATTACCTCGCCTACTTCAACCTTGCCTCCAGGCAAGGAACATGCTATTCTGACCGACGTTCCTGATCCTACAAACGCTCTGCTGAAACGTCTCGACAGCTGGATCCATGTCCTGGACATGATTGAAGAGTATATTGATAGCCATCTATCAATCCAAAAGCACATCACCGCTGGACTCGAAAAGTCAAGAAAGGCCATTGCGGACGCTCCCCGTTTTGACTTTGCTGCTCCTCCTGAGACCCCGGCTGGCGCCTCTGCCTTTGGTATCGCAGAGTCCTTTGAAATCCTGAGACTTCGCACCGACGGGTTGATCAACAAGTCCAAAGAGACTGAAGGAGCTATCAAGAACTCTGTTCTCCCTCAAATCACCGTTGCTCGTAATGACATTGAAAAGCACATCAAGGGACTTAAAAACACCGGTGTCAAGAACTTGAAGGACGTTGAAAAGGCTAAACATTCTACTCAAACCTCCATTGAACAGTTGGGCCAGCACGTCTCGTCGTTCTCAATCTCCAGCTCCAAGCCCGACTACAAGAACGACCCTTACGTTCTGCATCGTCAAGTCCTCGGTGCCTTGGAAGACCAAGTTGCTAAGGAGAACAACCACTTGGATGCCATCATTGCTGTCGAGCGCAATATGGAAACTCTCGAGATCCATCTAGTCAAAGTCGTCCAGCAAGCTGTCACTTTGTTGGGCTCTTCTCTCGATGAATATACTGACCTCAAGTCCAGCTCCTTTGCTGAAACCAAGGAGGCCTTCAACTCTATTTTGCCTGATCATGAATGGAATCTGTTTGTAACAAGCCCTTCATCGCCTTTTATCCCTTACGATATGCCCAAAAGGAATGTTGATAACATTCACTTTGCAAATATCGATGCTGAGTCTGCCAGACCTATCATCAGCGGTATTCTGCAGCGCAAGGAAGGTAAAGTTCTCAAGAGCTATACTTCAGGATACTATGTTTTCACCGCAGGCCGCTTTCTTATTCAGTATGCTTCTGAGAACTACGTGAAGGATACTACTCCAGAGTTTGCAATCTACATTCCTGACGCTCAGGTTGGTGAGCTGCCTCCTCGTACCACTGGTAAATTCAAGTTTACCATTCAAGCTAAGGATACTTCTCGAACTCTCGGTCTTGGTCACAAGACTTACTCTTTCAAAACCAATACTTATGATGAATTGGTTTCGTGGTATAATGCTATTACCAGTCACGGCGGTGGATCTGGAACTCCAGCCAGAGTATCTAGTCCTGCTTCTTCAGAGCTTCAATCACCATTGAGATCTCAGGCACAAGCTCAATCTCCGGTTCTTCAGCAATCTGCCCAAACGTTCTCTCCTGTGTCTTCTGTCCCGGCGCAACCTGATCAAGCTCAGGTTCAAGCTGCTCAGGTTCAAGCTGCTCAGGCTCAGGCTGCTCAAGCTGAAGCTGCTCAGGCTCAGGCTGCTCAAGCTGAAGCTGCTCAGGCTGCTCAAGCTGAAGCTCAGGCACTGGCTCAGGCTCAGGCTCATGCTCAGGCTCAGGCTCATGCTCAGGCTCAGGCTCTTGCTCAGGCTCAGGCTCAAGCTCAAGCTCTGGCTCGAGATGAAATTCCTCCTTCCTCTAATATTGCCCCATAAATTACTAGAATGTTGATTCAAATAATTTAACTTTGTATGCTAATATAGCCATGATCAAGAACTCGATTGTATATTTTACTCTTTGCCAGGTTCAAGTTTGAAGTAGTTCTAATGAAACAGCCCTTTAGTCTCAAGTAGAGCCGTGATCCTGAGGATTATGGATGAAACGTTCGACTCACGAACAATTTGGTCTTGAGCAGTTTCATCAGTTCACATCACCAAAGGTCGAGTATAAAACTAGCAGTCAATACCATGGAATCTGCAAATCGGAAATACCAATATCAAAATGCTCGGAATCATTAACTTTGGTCAAGCTCCTAGGTGCGCTGCCTTGGTCTTTTTGTCTGTCTCTATATTTCTCTTTGCGTTCGTTCTTACTGGATGTTCTCAGGCTTCATCAATCTTTCATAGATTTCACATTACCAAGTTCACCTATAACCAAGAAAGCTTGTTATTCAACTCGTCTACGGTAAAGAATCAGACAGTAGATGACTTGTACATCATCGCCGGTTTGAGAGGTATCTGCACCGTGGTTAACGATGATAGAAAGTGCACTGCTCTGACAAAAGATTTAAACACTACTTTACTCCATCCTATTGCCAATCTCACGATCTTGGGCGGTCCAAATGGAACTGAGGTGCTCAGCACCATGAACCTACTTTCTCTAGCGAGCAGTTTCATCAATCGCGGAAAGTACTTCTTGTTCATGTTGACAATATGTCTCATGGGTCTAGCCATGGGATTGATGGTTTTCTTGGGCTTCTTCTTGGAGCCCGTGAAGTCAAAGAAGAACATTGCCATGATGGTTACTCTGAGCGCAGCAGCAGTTCTCTCTTTAGTATGCTGTGTAGCCACCAACATTAGCACGAACAATACCAAAACCGCCGTTCAAAGTGCTAGCATGGAGCTCGTTAATATCAGCATAGGCCGTTCTTGTGCTGCCATGTACTGGACTGGCTCAGCATTTGTAATTTTATCCTGTGCAATGATTCCGTTGATGAATCTTCGACTGAAACAAGAGTTTACAACGAAGCAGAAGCTCAAAGAGTTGAGTACTTGAGATTCTCATACTCTTCTAATACTCTTTCTAATACTGTTCTCATACTCTTTCTCATACTCTTTCTCATACTCCTCTCATACCTCTATAAACCCAATACACAATGTTCTTTGACCAGCGTATGACCGCTAGTTGGGCGGTTGATCTTTGTATGATTGAGTTTTTGCCACGGTTTTCGCCTGAATCTGGCCTTAAATTTAATCAGGTTGTATGGGACATTAGGAACTCTGACTTCTCACCTCCAGATCACCATGAGATTTATAGCATACTGCTCAATAAGCAGTGCCCTAACGTCGCTAGTCATACTGCTATCTCTCGTCTCGCGGCCTAACTTCTACTCAGCAGCTATTTCAATCTACCAGAACAGCGCAAGCCTCCTTGTCGTCTTCAATCAACTGTTGATTTTGGCCCTGATAGTCGGTAAAGGACTGCAACTGATATTCTTTGGCCAATTGAGAGAACTAGAGCTGCAGCATCTGTACGAAAGGACGTTCTACGCAGTCACAGAGAGCTTTCTCGTTTTAACCGTGTTCAAAGATGAGTTCAAGCTACAGTTCACTCTCTTCTTTGGAGGACTCCTGTTTCTACGAGTGTTCCACTGGATTATCAGCGACAGAGTAGACCTCATGTTCCAAGCAGCGTCTCCTCCTCGGCTTACAACTCATTTCAGACTCTGTTCAGCAATGGCTATCTGTGGTTCATTGGATGTCATTCTTGTTCGGTACTGCGTAACTCACTCTCCAACAGGTATCCTCATCATGTTTGCATTTGAGTTCGCTCTACTCATGAACAGTTTGCTGCTCGCAATAGGCAGATACGGACTCAACTTGGTCGAGAATTGGCACTTGAACAACCATTTGGAAGACGATGTATGGGAACAAAAGTCCTTATGGACCTTTGTTCTTGACACTGCAGCCGATTCTACAAGACTGCTAACATATATTGCATTTTTCTTCGTCATTTTAAAGCCATATGGACTTCCTCCCCTTCACATTCTTAGAGATGTCTATGTCACCATCGTCTCGCTATTCACCAAGATCAGCGACTACTTGAAGGCTCGAAAAGCCCAAGCTGCTATGGATCAGGTTTTCAATGATGCCACTCAGGCCGATTTGGACCGCGATAATGTCTGCATCATTTGCAGAGAAGATATGTCTCTTGAAGCCGTCGTCTCGCGGCGCGCTGTGCCAAAAAAGCTACCTTGTCAGCATGTTATTCACTATGGTTGTTTAAAGAGCTGGCTTGAGAGATCTCAGCGCTGTCCTATTTGCAGGCGGCCCGTTCTCAGTAGCTCGACTGCTAACGATTCAGTTACAACTGTTGTTGTTAATGACAATGAGGTGAATCCGGAGGCGCCTGTTGAAGAGGGCAGAATTCTAGATCCGCAACAGGAGCCCGTAACATTCCCCGAAGTCCATCGACGAGAGCACATTGAAAACGACAATTTGATAGAATTCCCTGACAACGTAGTGATGCCTTTGGGCTGGAGAGTTTTGAAGATGAGAAGTACTGATGGAATTCGAGAAGTCAGGCTGGCTGCGGGACAGTGGGCTCGAGTATTTCAATCCAATACATAATGTTTAAGCGACTAATATATATGAAAGTTGTAGAACAGTGAGTAGATCAGAGTAGATCAGAGTAGATCAGAGAGAATGAGTAGAACTAAGTAGATCAGATAGAATGAGTAGAACTAAGTAGATCAATGAGTAAAACTAATCAAGTTCAACAGCTTATCAAGTTATCGTGGTATAAGGATTGAGAGGTGTCAACTCAGGAAGAGTTGGAGGGCCTGATTCATGGCGAGGATTTGGCTTGGTTCTCAAATAGCCAGCTTCAAGTGCTTCTAACTCAAACTTGAGTGTATTACTGGGAAATACTCCATTGTATCTAGCAACATTATCCAACGAAGCTCTGGCTTTGGCAACATACGACATTCTATTATAATCATCGTCTTTTTCCAGTGCTGCCCGAGCCATTTGCATATAAGCGATGCAGAGATAGAAGCTGAAAATGGGCTCTTGCCCGCGAATATCCAAAACAAGCTCCTCCAGTTGTTGAACAGCTTCTTTAAGTTGGTTGGTATAAAGTTTTGTAACTACAGACGCATGAAGTATAACAGAGATGTGAATGAACCGTCTGTATAAGCTGGAATCAAGTTTAGAAATGCCTGGAAACGAAACTATAAGCCAGTCAATAAAGCTTGTTAGCTTTCGGGGCTCATAGCCAGACTGTGTTTTCCAGATGAGAATTGCAACGGCAATAGGCCATAATCTTCTGATTCTAGCGCGCGGGTCCCGCAGCAGAAGAGAGAAGGATTTGTCTAGTATGTCCATGTCGTTCGAGGCCATTGCCTTCCGCACAATAATGGTTAAGACATCTGCCATTCTGCTGCCAAACCCAGTGGGAGTGTGAATATATGATGAGGAATTGTGATTTCCATGTTTGGAATTGCGAGGATACTTGAGTAGAACTCTTGCACCAGAGCTTTGATTCCGCTCAAGAAACTTTTTAGTGGCCGGGCTCAGACGAGAAATCTTATCAATATTTGAGCTTGTGTCTCTGAAAACTTGAGCTACTTCTGGTTCATAAGCGAAGCGCTCATATCCTGCTGTTTCAACGTCGAAGCTTTTCAGGTAATCTGGGCGTGCACTACCAGAAGTCGCAGTGAAGCCTTTATATATGGGGTCTAGAACAGACATATTGTCTTTGACAGAGAATAGTGTTTTCAGGTAAACTTCGTACTCAATGAGCCCGCGTTCATGATCATCCGCAATTTCGCGTGCCATTTGGAATCTAGCTTCGGTATTAATATCAGCGTAAGGTTCTTCAAACAATCCAGAATCATCAGCACGCTCGCTATTGTGAAAGTTTCCATTCATGGTATATAACTGTCCTGTTCGCAGTCCAGTGAAGATTATAGGAAAATCCGCAGGATCTGGCTTTATTTCCACTTCTTCATCTTCACTGTCGAACTCTACTGGTTCTGATCGCGCCCTTAACTCTTCTCTCTTGAGTTTGAGAATCTTTTTGAGTCTCTTTTCCTCGCGTTTCCTCTTTCTTTCGCGTTTTTCTAACGATTTCTTGTCAACAACCTCTCCATGGACGAGACTCTGACTCTCCAGGTTTAATACAAAGTCTTTCACGTCGAGAGCTTTTTCCACGTATGGTTTGTCCAAAAACAACTTGTCTTCTCGCTTTCTAGACTTTTCCACCCTGTCGTAGCTGTTATTGAGCTCTTTGCCTACATGGAAAGACCCATCTAGCTCTATATCAAAAGCCCTAATGTGTTTTCCAGCCCGGTAATAAGCCAAAGTCGGCTGGTCCTTTTCCCTTTTGCGCGTAACCACAAACTCTCCTCGATATTCGTACTTCAAGTTTTGTAATATATCGTCAATTCGATTTTGACGTTTGTAATACCAGCGCTTAATCTCCGCCCGTTCTTCGTAAATGAATCTATCGTGCAGAATATGCTCGGTTAGTCGCTCAGAGGAATTCTGCTTGCTTGACGGCAGAAAGATTCTATCAAATGACATTGTGCATCTTCCTGCTAAGTGAGCTGGAGGATTAATTTTTCAGATTTTGGGAGTTACAAAAGAAAACACCTGGGACATGAGACTATTGTGTGTTCCAGCGTTCTATATAGCAGCAGTGTCAACTCAGTTTAACGAGAATACTTGAAGGCAAATGGTGGTACGTAGGATAGTCAATGGCCTCTTAAAATAGCTGGCAGCTGTTTACGCTCGATATAGCGAGTGCCCACATTGTGAACAGAATCGCGGAAACCCAAAATAAGGCTTCGCCAGTATATCAAGTTATAGAGGCTCAACGGTGTTTTTGGATCGTCATATATTGACTTGATTGCTATGGTTGTTTCTATGGCTTTGGGGAAAATGCTATTTTTGCTCAACTGTTTAATACCAGAAATACTCATTTGTCTCAAACTACCCACTATTTGCCCGAAGATGTACTTGGGCATCTCTAGATCTAAATAAACTTGACTCAGAAGTGTCGTTCAAATGCCATCTTGGTAATACTATATGGGCCGTATGTCTTGAAATTTTGGTGATCGACTAATGCTTTTTGTCTAACATTGAGACCTGATATCGCCAGTTCGAATGCTATACAAATTCCGAACTTTTTCAACTGGATCTTCAGAAGATTTCTTCGGATCAATATCTTCACAGCGTATTATGGTTGGTAAATAATAATATTAATATCAAATTTACGTGTTATAGTTTAAACGAACTTTTGCTTATCCAAGTTTGTTGCAATTATTAAGAAGTTAATTAAGAAAGACAATTAAAAAAAAAAACGGCATTTGGTACAAACTTTCAAGAATAGGATTTCTAGATAACGAGAGGTTTATATTGAATATATTTTGTTTTTTTTTATTGAATATAGTTTTTTATTGAATATAGTTTTTTTAATTGAATATATTTGCTTTTTTTTATTGAATATATTTGTTTTTTTTATCGACTTCATGTTTTTATTGAATACAGTTATTTTTATTGAATATGGTTATTTTTATTGAATATAATTGTTTTTTTTTACTGAATATAATTGTTTTTTTATCTCAGGACGGCAAGAATATAAAAGAGTAGAGAATTTCCTGTCAATAACAATTTTTATTAGCTTATACTTGCAAGAAATCGTCCAAAGAACTTGATAATAATGCAATGGAAATCTTTAACTTTAGGAATTCTCACTGTAGGTACAGTGGTGAACGCACGTAACCGTGACACTCCTATTACAAAAATTGACGAGCTTGCACATATACATCTTTGGAGTTCAACTAATTTGGCACCTACTATTACTCCTGAGAGCTCAGCTGAGTTTTCTCCTTGGAGTTCTGAATGGATCACTACTGTTAATGGCACTGTATACAGGATTCCAGGACGTTATGATGCACCAACTCCTCTACCATTCTCTGCTTTTCCTCCAGTTGTATCTGGTAATACATCATTAACTACTCACAACCCTCCCACAAATATTCCTACAAATATTCCTACTACAGTTACTCCCACTTCCACAAACATTCCAGAAAATGGAGAAAATGGAAACAACGATGGAAATAACAATGGAGGAAATGGAGGTTATGATGGAAACAACGGTAACAATGAAAACACTGGTGGTAACAATGGTAATAATGGAAACACTGGTAACAATGGTAATAATGGAAACACTGGTGATAACAATGTTGAAAATAATGGAAACACTGGTGGTAACAATATTGAAAATAATGGAAACACTGGTGGTAACAATATTGAAAATAATGGAAACACTGGTGGTAACAATGTTGAAAATAATGGAGGAAATGACGGCAACAATGCTGAAAATAACGATGGCAACAATGGAGGAAATGGTGGAGTTGTTACTATTACCATTCATCGTCCAAATACTATTACCACTCCACCTCCAATTTCCACTTCAAGCTTGCCACAATTTCAAAATACCTCCCTCCCTCCCGTCCCCTCTGGTAATGGCTCTACCCCTAATGGCGCATTCCTCTTGAGAAGACAAGTCATGTACGAAGTCAACGGCGCCCAGTATACTAGAAGTTTAGCTGGTCAGTCATTTTGTCTTGTAGCTGCGTTGATTGTTTTATCTATTATTGTATAATGTTTTTTATCTCTCCTTTATCTATACACTACTTAATTAACTTAAAATATAAACATTCATTTTTTTTCTGGATTGTTCACAAACTTAATTAGGTAAAGCTTAACAGTTGGGTGATTTTATAGGCTATAAAAGTTCTTTGGTACCTGAAAATCACTTAATTTTGTCTTGAACCGGAGAAATCACAATTAGGAATTTTGTGATCACTAAATTGTTTAAAACTGTTTCATACCTATACTGATGGAAAATATATGGAAATAGAAAAAAATTAAGGTAAAAAACGGTAAAATGTAATTTGATCAAAGTACCATGGAGATATATTGGTTATATCAGAGTTTGGTCAATATTGTATTCTGATGCTATATCAGAGTTTGGTATCTGTATTAATATTATTAATTCAAAAGGATTTGCAAATGGCAATTCTGTCATCTCTTTGGTCAACTTTCTCTTTAAAGAAGCAAGATCAACTTTGAGTGAATATAAAAAACATCTTAAACTGTTACTTTTGAAGCTCTTGTTGAACTTCAGTTACATTCTAGCATAATCTATCAAGTGAATTGTCTAATTGGATTACTACCGATTAACCTTGAAATGTCTTTAAATCTTCAATGTTTCCTTGCCAAACCAAGAATCCATTGCCATAAGTTCGGCCAGGCCCAGAGCTCTGTTCCATCTCCAAAAATAAATCTCTAGCCTCTACAATCCGCAATTCTCGGTTTCCAATGTATTCCGGTGCATCAGACGACTCACTAAGACTGTCAGTTAACTGAAGAACCTTTTGAACTACTGTTAATGTCTGTTCAACAGCTTGGCCCAAAACGCCAGAGCTAGTTCTGGAAGATAATGTCAGATATCTGTCTAAAAGCATGGCCGCAAACAAATCGCCAGTTCCCGTGAAATATCTCTGTAGCTTTGGATATTTGAATACGCTGACTTTGCACTCTCCATCGACACATAAAGTGTAAATCCATTTGTCTTCAGAGTCCTCAGCATCCATTGTCTCAGACTGTCCAGTAGATGAATGGAAACCTGGAGACAAACTAGAGACTACTACACCTTTGCCAACCCAACCCTTTGCTTTCTCCAGTGCTTCTGCTACACTTGTCCAATTATTGAATTTACATCCTGTGAGCAGTTCCATCTCGTACCAATTGGGGGTGATCAAGTCCGGTAAGCCTTGTTGTAGAATCTCCTTGTAGTATTCAATTTCAGAGGGATCAACGTACAGTTTCCCGTTATCACCAAGAACAGGATCCATAATCCAGAAAGCGGTTTCCTCACCTTCTTTAGCAGTGACGCTTTTTAGGTCTGTAACAACTTCACGCACAGCATGGACCTGATCTTTAGTCAAATAGCCAGACAAGACTGCTTTGTAGCCACGCTTTTTCTGGGCTGGCAGTCCATGGTAGGTGGTCAAAATGTCTGACGCAGAGAGGAAGGTTCCCTGGGGCTTTCCGTATCCAGTGTGGGTTGCCAGTTGGAGAGTGTTGAATGGATCAACGTTCCAGCCCAAAAGCTGGAGCGGGAAGGTGCTGGCTTTGTTTCCAACATGTCCGTGAACAACGTGAGATTGAATCGTGAGAAGTTGTCTAGTCATTGAAGTGATCTTGAATCAAGGGCTCTGATAATGACTGATTCAGACTGGCGGCAGTAGTAGGCGTCTCAGTGAAGCTTTCCTGGCCCAAATATGTCTGCAAGAAGATCTTCAATTACTTCTTTCTCGCGAGAAACTGGAAGGGAGTGCTATGGAGAAGTTTTGGAGAAATCTTTGAAATTCTCTGGTGCTTTTAAGTATCGTCGAGCTGCCAACTCTAAGTAACTCAGGTCCTTGTCACCTGACAAAGGGTTAATAAGATTAGTATAAAGTTGAGCGGCGGTAAAAGCATGATGTCTGCGTTGGCAGGTCGTCTGTGCTAGATTTGGTTCTAGAAATTGGGGATTGTGAGGTGGTTTGTGGTAGTTTCTGTGATGGTTTCTGTGCTAGTGCTGTGCTAGTGCTGTGCTGATGTTTGTGGTGTTTGTGCTAGGATTTGTAGTTTCTGTGCTAGATGTAGTCTCTGTGCTAAAGGTAGTCTCTGTGCCAGATGTAGTCTCTGTACCAGGATTTATAATCTCTGTACCAGGATTTGTACTCTCTGTACCAGGATTGTCCTGTTTGTGTTGTGCCAGACCCAGATACTATTAGTATTACTCGAAATATCTAAACCTTAAGACTGATATAGAACAATATCAATATTTAGTTACTTGATTACAGATGTCTACACATCTCTATCTTCAAAACTCTTCGTCCAACTTCTAAACGCTCCAAAAAATAATAATAAACCACCCAAAATTATATGCTGGAAGAGCTTGTATGTGATTGAATAGGAACTTTGCTGCCCTTCTCGTTAACAGAAAATACAGTTTCAATAATATCAACGATTGTCTTGGTTTCCACTTTGGAATTTTCAGTTTGACTGGGTGATCCGGTTTGACTCTCAAAGCCTGACAAGAATCTAATGCCAATGGCCATCATCAGTACCAAAACTGCTAGAATCAAGAGCATTGACTTCAAGTCGAGACCTCCAGTTGAAACAGTGTACTTCCTTTCCAGCTCCTCCTCCTTCACCAGCTTGTCATAGTTGACTACTTTGACTTGATGATCAAAAGACCCAGTTGCGATTTGCAGACTCTCACCCTTCAGAGCAAACGATCCGTTGGTCGACACTGTCGTGATGGGGAATGAGTGGTGCTGGGGGATACGGATATAGTCGGATCCTTCAGACTTGACATCAATTATCAGTAGGTCGTTGGTATTGGTAGCCAGCACGACCAGCTCGCTCTTCCCGGAGACTACATGGGCGAAATTCGACGCTTTTTCAGAAGGCTTCTTCTGGATAACCTTCAAGCTCTCCGTATTGGTGTTTCCAATTGTGATTTTATCCTTCTTCTCGTTGAGAGAATAGCGCAACTTCTTGATCGCGTACGATGTCGGATCATTGACTACGAGCAAGATCCTGTTACCAGGCAGCAGCTTTCCAAACTTGATATAAGGAACGTCCAGGTGGAGTAACTCGATTCCACTATCCACCTCCAACAGCACCAAATTGCCATTGCTCGTTGTATACAAAATGAGGTTATCCAAGGAATCCACGTTGTTGATGATGTCCTTATTGTTGTTTGTTACGTGAGTGTATTCGATAGAATAGGTTTTGCTGTTGAGCACGACGATCGAGTTCGAGTTACTGGCAACGACCGTGTAGGCCTTGCCTGGCCCCACGCCAGCAAGAATGGTCTTTGAGTAAACATCAATGTCTCCTCCGTTGAAAACTGTGACCGCTTTCTTCAGCTGGTTCTCCGGCCATTGCAGCACCTTCAGGTGACCGTCGTTCTTCTTGCTGCGCACGCTGCTGGCGTCTTGATTGATGGACACCACGATCTCCTTGGTTTCTGGAATGTAGTCGAAGCAGGTTGGATTGTCTTTGGAGGTGTCGAAGGCTACCTCTGAGGCGACTCGACTCTCTGGAGTCGAGAGGTCGAGCAGGGTGAGTTTGTTTGGGATGCCATGGTGGCCTTCACCACCTCCTCCGGCCACCAGGACCTGCGAATTGGAAATGAATTTGGAGTCGTATAGGGGATACTTGAGGTTTATAGTAGAGATGCTCTTGCTCATTCTGAAGTTTGGTGCGGTACAAAAAGCGATGAAGTTGTGAAGAGGAAAGAAGGAGAAAGGTTATAAAATTATGTTTTTGTCTGGTAAAATGTACTTACGCCTTAAATTGCTGGGCTAGTAAACTCAATATATTTCGTCAAAGGCTGGTAGCAGAGACACGACTCCAGCTGGACCCTTTGGCTGGAGTGAGACATTCAAACATGGGGCGCGGTTCAAGAATCGGGAAGCTATTAGACAAAGGCTGGGCTGGTTGGACTAACACTGGATATTGGATACTGAATACTGGACATTGAAGACCATATAATGAAGACCAAATACTAAAGACCAACAATAAACCACCAGACGACACGAACACGAACGCGAACACAGACACAAACACAAACACTGGACACTGAAATAACCAAAATTCAATTATGTGCTCTATGAAATCAATTCTTAATATACTTGGGTAGTCCCTCTCTAAGTCTCTTAACAGCCTCGACTAAAATCTGCTCGTCCTTGCAAACAGCAAATCTCAAATAATCTTCTCCAAGATGTGCGTTCTCTTTGGTATAAAACTCAGTAGGAGGAATAGCAACGACACCAAACTCTTTAATGAAAAAGTACGCTGCTTTGTAGTCTTTGGCTCTGCCCTCAACGACATCCGCAGGAAACTCATAGTCTTCAGGAATCACAAGTTTCTTAAGGTTCACCAACACAAAATAACCACCCTGGGGAACCGTGTAGGGAATGTTAAGGTCGTCAAACACCTGCAAAAATAGCTTGTACTTCTGCTTGAACAGCTCAATTTGCTGCTCGTAGTACCCTTCTTTCTCAGCAGTCTCAAAGGCTACTGCTGTAGCCTTCTGAAGCGGAGTGTTGACTGAAAAGCAGATTCTAGTATGAGCAGCAGCAACATACTGAATCAGCGAGGCAGGCCCAATCAACCAGCCGACTCTCCAACCAGTAGCAGCAAACGTCTTGCCAGCAGACCCAACAGTCAAAGTCCTGTTTCTCAAATTCTCAGACAGAGTAGCAATGCGCGTGAATCCACCATAGTGCAGTCTGTCGTAGACCTCATCGGACAAGATAACCAGATTATACTTCTCTGCCAACTCTCCAACTTGCAAGAGCTCTTCCTTGGAAAACACTTTGCCCACCGGGTTGTGGGGAGTGTTCAAAACAATCATCTTGGTCTTGCCGGGCACAATGGCATTCTCGAGCTCCTTGAAGTCGATGGTCCATTCTTCAGCTCCATGTTTACGTTCAGAATCGTCGCTTGGAGGATGCAGAGGCACGTATCTGACTTTTCCACCGGGGAGCTCAATGTTGGAGATATATTGGTCAAAGAAAGGCTCAAACACAATGACCTCTTCACCGTCTTCTACAAACGCAGTGAATGCGCTATACATGCCTTCGTTGGCACCGGACGTTACTACGATATCGGTCTCCCAGTTAATGTCCCAGTTCAGTAGCGGCGAGTAGGCCTTTGCGATTGCTTGTCTGAGCGCAGGCAGACCACGGGTAGGAGCATATTGGTTCAATCCAGGTGTAGCAAGAGCTTCCTGGGCTGCCTTGATGGCAAATGCTGGAGGTTGGTATGAGAAGAATCCCTGGCCCAAGTTGGCTACAGGCTTTCCAGAGCTTTTTTCAACAGCTGCTGCTGCTTCATTGATGATGGACCAGACGTCCTTCTTAGGTGCTGAGAAACGGGATGCAGGCTTGATAGTCATTGAGGATACTTGAGAATCACAGAGGGAGAAGAAAGACGGATCATTTTGATCTCTGATAAGAACTGTTCTTTCACCTAAAATTAGTCAACGGCAATCTTGTACTAGCCTTCGTCCATAGTAAATGGGTTGATTTCACGTGATACTCACGTGAAATTATTGTAGTCACGTGCTGATATTGTGATTTTCTCATTCGAGTTTGTAATATCGATTGCTAAATCAAGTCAAGAATATGAAAACAATATAAAAACAATGTAATCAATATAATCATATAATCAATATAATTAACATAGTCAATATATCAATATGATTAACATGGTTTATATATCAATTCAATTAATATAAAAATCAAGTTTGAAAACTTGCGGGTGATTCTAGATCTGTACTTGTGATGTTGACTAAACTGTAATTCATGAATGAAACGTTAAAACATCCAACCATGAAAAACTCCAGTTCAACTCTTGATATATGAAAAAAAAAAAACAAGGGCACATTTGACCTTATTTAATCTTATTTGCTCCTTGACCAATGGTAATTAATTTAATTATAATTAACTCCCTTCTACTCATACAAGTCAAGAATATTTTCATGCGTTCGCCACAAACATTTGTCGCGAATATATTAGATTGTATCTTTCAAAGAGCTCCTCAGCACTCTCGGAAATTAGTTCAATCCCCAGAAGAAACAGCATGAAACGCAGTGGATATTGGTAAAAAGAAATTAAACTCAATTGCAAGACCTTACTAAATAGCAAGCATTCATAGGTTAACACTCAGATCTCTGAATTAAGATTAATTCTTCTAGACCGACGTTAGCAGTGGCTTCTTATAATATTCCTGCTAGTACTGGTACAGTTATGCCTAACCTTGAGTGTTATATAAAGGTTCTCCTATTCCTCTCATTATTATTCGCTCAGAAGTTATCTTTGACAGAAAATTCATATCATCACCATGTCTGCTAACAACCAAACTTATACCGCTTCCAACGGTTGCCCTGTCGCCAACCCTCTTGCTTCTCAAAGAATTGGCACCAACGGTCCTCTTCTTCTCCAAGACTTTCATCTCATTGACCTCCTTGCCCACTTTGACCGCGAACGTATCCCAGAACGTGTAGTCCATGCTAAGGGCTCTGGAGCCTACGGTGAGTTCGTAGTCACTAAGGATGTCTCCGACTTGACTTCTGCCCACTTCCTCCAAAAGGTTGGACAAAAGACCAAAACATTCACTAGATTCTCAACCGTCGGTGGTGAAAAGGGCTCTGCCGACACCGCCAGAGATCCCCGTGGCTTCTCTACAAAATTTTACACCGAGGAAGGTAATATCGATTGGGTCTACAACAACACTCCCATCTTCTTCATCAGAGATCCCTCCAAGTTCCCCGTCTTCATCCACACCCAAAAGAGAAACCCTCAAACCAACTTGAAGGATGCCGACATGTTTTGGGACTATCTCACTCAAAACCAGGAAGCTGTTCATCAATTGATGCAGCTCTTCTCTGACCGTGGTACTCCTGCTTCTTACCGTACCATGAACGGATACTCCGGACACACTTACAAATGGATCAACAGTCAAGGCAAATTCCACTATGTACAAATCCACCTTATTTCTGACCAAGGAATCAAGAATCTCAACAATGAGGAAGCTGGAGAGCTTGCCGGCTCCAACCCTGATTTCGCTCAGCAAGACTTGTTTGAAAACATTGCTAAAGGCAACTTCCCTTCCTGGACCGTCTATGTTCAAACAATGACTCCGGAACAAGCTGAAGCTGCTCCTTTCTCTGTTTTCGATCTCACCAAGGTCTGGCCACACGCTGACTACCCTCTCCGTGAGTTTGGAAAATTCACCTTGAACAGAAACCCCGAGAACTACCACGCTGAAGTCGAGCAGGCTGCTTTCTCTCCCTCTCACACAGTTCCTGGTATCGAGCCCTCTGCTGATCCTGTTTTGCAATCTCGTCTGTTCTCTTATCCTGATACTCAAAGATACAGACTGGGAGTCAACTATCAGCAAATTCCCGTCAACTGTCCTTACCATGTTAACAGTGCTTTCCAACGTGATGGTGCTGCTGCTGTCAATGGTAACTACGGAAGCACTCCTAACTATCCTTCATCTACACAACCATTGAAATACAGCACCAGCACTACTGGCCCTGATAGCCATGAGAAGTGGGTTGGTACTGCTACCACTTTTACTACTACCGTAGCACCCGAAGATTACAAACAAGCCACTGATCTTTGGAACGTCTTTGGCAAAACTGGTCAACAAGATGCTTTGGTTCACAATTTGTCTGTTCATGTTAGTGGTGCTAAGCCTGAGCTGAGAGCAAAGGTCTACGAGATGTTTTCAAGAGTTTCTCCTGACTTTGGTAACAAGTTGAAGGAGAAGACTGAGAAGGAAGCTTCTAAATAAGTTATTCATAAATATTAACTTATCTTCATAACTAAACTTTTACTTCATATTTTTTATATTTTTCATATTTTTATTTTATCTTCATCTTACTTCAACTTTACTCCAAACTAAATCTTTACTTGTTATTTTTTCGCATTCTTATTTCTGAGTTTGTGATTCAAACTCAATATATCAGGTTGATTTAACTTGCCCAGTTCCAATATAACAACACACAACCCTAGCCTTTATATCTACACCCTTCTACATCTCTTCTTCTTACCATCTATCCAAGATTCAATCAATGTAAAGCCATGTTGGTTCGGACACTCAATTGCATGGCTAGGATTTCCAGAATCTCTCCTAAACATCCTGCTCAGTTCTCGTCTCTCTTCCAACAGCTATCTTCTTCTAATGTGAGTGTGAGACCAGCATTCTATAGAGGTTTTGTGAACTCATATCGCCAGCGATCAAACCTACCAGGCTCACCATTGAGCTTCAAATCTAATGGAAACTCGTGGCACCAGTATACCACTCACTTTGTTCTCTCTTCTGCAACCGCAATTGCTGCCCTCACTCCCCAAGATCAACCTGATGATGCTCCTGGTAGCCCACACATCCTCGTGCCTGTGGGAGACGGTGAAACTCTGGAGAAGTCTCTCTATCTCGCATCTCAGCGTGAAAAAGCAATCCAATCTCGTGCAATAACTAAAGAAAACCCGTCGTCTATATACATCATCTACAAATCTCTGATCAGAATACTGCAGTCTCATATCATCGACCCTCTCAAAACTAGCTTCCGGTTTCTTCAATTGATTGTCTTGTTCGGTCCAGTTGTACTGGCTCTTCCCTGCATTCTTCTGGGCCCAATGACTCAGTATACTGGTTATTTTCTTTCGCCCACTGATCCCTCAGAAGACGGCGCAGAGGTAGGAAAGGAGCGAATGGGCGCAATCATCTGGTACCAATATCTGACTTGGACAATTGAACAAGCCGGCCCTTCTTTCATTAAGGTAAGTGACAATTTAGAATATGTTATGGAGTGGTCTTTGTATGTATGGATGAATTGCTTGCTAGTCTATTTATCTATGTATTCATTGTTCCCTGATCAGTTTTGATACCAATAGAATCTTGTTAATTGACTACTTCTAGCTTGGTCAATGGGCAGCATCTAGATCAGATATCTTTCCCCGGGTTTTCTGTTCTGAACTGTCGAAGCTTCACTCCAACGCAAAGGAGCATTCACTAGCTGCCACCAAACGGATACTAGAAGAGGCCTTTGATGGCCGTCCATTCGATACCATTTTTGAAGAGTTTATTGAAAAGCCAATTGGAGTCGGTGCTATTGCCCAAGTTTATAAAGCCAGGCTTGCTCAAGACCTACAGGCGAAGTTTCATGGATCTGATCCCTCACAAAAGACTGACGAAAAACTTAACTTGATCCCCGATCAAATCCATTCTCTTATAGTTCCTAAAACCATAGCTCCTCCTTCTGATTGGGTTGCTATCAAGGTGGTTCATCCAAGAGTCAATAAAGTAGTGGAGCGTGATTTAGCCATTATGAAATTTTTCGCCAATGTTATAAACGCTCTTCCAACTATGGAGTGGCTCTCGCTACCTGGAGAAGTAGAGGCCTTTTCTGAAATAATGCGACAGCAAATGGATTTACGCATTGAAGCTAAGAATCTGAAAGTCTTTCGAGAGAATTTCTCAAAAAGCGCAGATATTAAATTTCCTAGTCCATATACCGAATACTGTTCGAGGAATGTCTTGGTGGAAGAGTTCATAAGTGCTATACCCATGAGTAAGTTTTTGAACAATGCTGGAACTGGGGATGCTGGAGATCAGAAGAAGAATTCGACATTTATCATGAATCAAAGGGTATCTAGTAAAGGGTTGGATGCATTTCTCAAGATGTTATTGCTAGACAATTTCATCCACGCTGATTTGCATCCCGGAAATATCTATGTGCGACTCTATAAAAAGGGACGACATAACTTGGAAGACTTTGTCAAAGGCGTGCCTGAGGATTCAGTTGCTTCAGAAGAAATAGAGATGGTTACTCAAAAACTGAATGCTACTAAAGATAGAGAAGAATGGAACCGGGAAATAACTCGATTAGACAAGGAAGGATACTATCCTCAGATTTGCTTTATCGATGTCGGGCTGGTGACTGAATTGAGTGAAACCAACAGGAGGAATTTCCTTGATTTGTTCAAAGCATTAGCGGCTTTTGATGGCTACAGAGTTGGCCAGCTTATGATTGAAAGGTCTCGGACGCCAGAAACGGCGGTAGACCCTGAAATATTTCAACTGAAAGCAGAAAGACTGGTGTCTAACATCAAAAGCCGCACATTTGCACTCGGAAATGTTAAAGTTGGAGATCTTTTATCGAGGATGCTAGGAATGGTGAGAGAGCACCACGTTCGTATGGAGTCCGATTTTGTTACGATAGTATTAAGTGTTTTGTTATTAGAAGGAATTGGAAGAGCATTGGATCCTGGAATGGATTTGTTCAAGAGGTGAGTTGAAGATGAAGATGAAGGAGCACAAAACTAACCAATATGTAGTTCAATTCCAATCATGAGACAACTGGGGGCTTCCGAGAAGAAGATGATACTTAACGACGACTTTTTGTCCATGGCGAAAGTTTGGGTAGCTCTGGAGACTCGACAGTTTATTACTGCTTCGATTCAAGATGTGAGTATATTGACATTTTAGAGGAAACGAGCTAACATTTGAACAGATCCACAAGCTTATCAAATATGATTTGGTATGTCCAAATCGCTAATTGCAGAAAGAATATATATTGTTACAAAATAGCAGTACAAATAAATTTCCAACAAGTTTTAGTCGACGCAGATTCACTGATCAGTTGTTTTGACCCTTAATTGATGTTAAAAGGCCCCTGAAATATTCCGAGCTAGATTCTACCAACTATTTTTTACTTGAATCATGGAAGCCTTGGAAGCACCTTTCATGGAAGCCTTGACGAAATGTGTAGTACCTTTAGGATCATCAATTCTTCAATAGCTGGACGATGCTTGCCGGGTTTCATTATATGTTTACTCGCTTATACTTCATACCATTATGTGAGCTTCTGCCTTGATGTGATCCGTTCGAAAGGATCAAATGGCGCATTGTTTTTGTTTCTCCATAGCTGGTTTGTCTCAATGTCGCTGATTCTGTGGGCCGCGACGCTGATGGTCGGCCCTGGGGAGTACAATGGCAGCTCAAAGAGAGACGAGTCAGCGTTTGTCTGCGATTCTCAGGGATTTCCTTTATGGTGTTCAAATTGCGGACAGGTTAAAGAAGATAGAGTTCACCATTCATGGGAGCTAGGGAGATGTGTACCCAGGCTGGATCATGTTTGTGTCTGGATGGGAGCAGTAGTTGGTCGGTCCAACTACAAGCTCTTTATATGGTTCGTAGGGACGATGCTCTCTAGTACAGTTCTGATAGCGAGCAGCTCCTTCTGGACAAGAGGATTTTGGAACGAGCGATTAGGAGTGCAGTTCATCATTGCAATGGCAAGTAGTTGGAGTATAATGCTGTTACAATTGTTCACTTCACACATTGGATATATCCTTCGCAACACCACTACTATAGAAGAGATGAAGAGAGCCAACGGAGACTTGCCGAACTTCAATATTGGACTATCGAATGGGATACGAATAGTCCAGAAGCTTCAAGCTGGTGATCCCTCACCATATGATCATGGAATGCTCAAAAACTGGCAAGCCATTATGGGACCAAATTTCATTGACTGGTGTTTACCTATTATCATTAGTAGCAAACCGTCTGAACGTTGGAATCAGCATAATCTCGCAGTGTTGCAAGTGCTTGAGAACCGGTACGTTGAAGGTGAGGACGGAGTGTTGGCTCAATATAAAAGCAGCTTTGAGATGACAGTGATCAGACCAAGACAGTCAAAGATTGCTGAACGCGAATTATAAATGTTGAAATTACTATTCCCATATACATAAATATTACCAAGGGCTATCACCTCTTTCTTCGCCAGTCCTTCTCCGTCGTTTACTTCTACCAAACAAGCCCCCAATGTCAGTGATATCTCCACCCATTCTGGCAGATTCTCTTTTCAAACGTCTATTGTTTCTGCCTCGTTCGATTTCTCTTCGTTCGATTTCTTCCTGGGTCAAGACTTCAACTGTAGGCGCCCAGTCTTCACCGAGCATTTCTTGATCCACGCGCCATCCAGCGTCACCGCCAAAGGCAGCGTAGTTTTCTATTTCTTGTGGTAAATGGCCTTCGAGGGCTTCGCGTTTCATTTTGTACAGAACTTCATAGAGCGCATGAGCTATTGCTGGATAGAATTCTGAGTACAGGCCGAGATCCTGGACGACAGATTTTGCAAATGCTTGGGGAGTTATATCCGAATTCAGGTCCCATTCGAACTTGTCTTCGTATAGCTGTTTATTGAGGTAGACGTTGAGGTTTATTATGACGTTGAAGCCCACGTCTGACGGGAGCGTAACGTTAGCGACCGTGGAATAGTCGGCTAGTTGAGTTCTAATTGCACTTGCGATCTGGCTGACGAAGCCCTGAGGTAGCTCTAGGTCAGCGCAGGTGACGGCCGCGAAGACTTCAGGGCTGATTACTTCTTCGTTGGCGTTCCATAGCAGGAAGTCTGTGATTCTGAAATTGTCGTATTCCATGCTTAGACGGATAGGCACGAGGACTTCATCTTTATCAGCAATTGCCTGTAGCTGGTCCTGCGAGTATACTGGATGGGCAGTTTTCTGTGCTAGTTTTTTGACTTCGTCAGGACGGGGAGGAGCGGCGGGCGTTGGAGTCGCGGCAGCGCTGTTTGATTGCGAGAAGCCAGCTGAAGGAGTCCCATTGGCGCTGAAGGAGCCAAAAGAAGGGTCGTCGTCGTCGTCGTCGTCGTCAAAGTCCTCGTCGACTTCGGCGTAGCTCACGAGATTGTTTCCAGCGACGCGTTTGGCGGCGCGGGTTACTGGAACGGTTGATATGAAGAGCGACGTTTGGTCGAGTCGCAGTCGAGACGCGAATCCTGTTTGAAGAGCCTGCGGCAGTTTTGTAGGTGGTTGAAAGCTCATGATGTGGTTGGTGATGGTGATGGTTTTGATGCGGTTGAAATTTTGTCCATATGAAAGTGGGTTAGGGTGGTGATGTTGAAAGATGAAAAGGTGAAATATTGAAATTATTAAATTGTTAAATTTATAATAAATTATGATAAATTATGATAAATATTAAATTATTAATAAATTAATAAATTATACTAAAATATTAAATTTATAATAAATCATGCTAATTAAATTATTCTAAATATTAAATTATTTTAAATAACTTAAATCTTCACATGAAAATAAATCCCAATGGTAATTTGACGTTTATATATCTACAACTTGCTGTTAAGAGAAGAAGAAAAGGCAGCCTTCATATCCTCAGCAGCCTCTTCTAAATAGTATCGCATATTGTCAGAACCAAGCTTCTTGGAAACAATATTGACCTGAATAGAATCACCATTAATCATATAAGCCATTCCAAAACCCTTATCGACTACTTGAGACCATCCGTAGCCATTAAAGTACTCAGAAGACAACTGCGAAGTAGACAAGTACCAAGTGCAGGACTCAGCAAAGAATGGATCGCTGAAAATGGCTGGAACGGGCTGGCCTGGCTCCAAAAGCTTCTTAAGTCCAAACAAATGACGATCCACTCCCTTACCAGCCGAGGCATCGGTAATATACTTGACATGAGCGTCAAAAGCCTTGCGAGCAGCAGCGACCTTTTGCTCAGCAGTGGCATTGGGATCCTCAAAGGTCTTGACAAAGTCGAGAGACTCGACAGAAACAGACCGACAGGTCTCGGTGCGTCCGAGCTGGAATCTACGAACAGCAGCAGACTCGTAGGTGGGCTTGCAGACTCCAAAGCACTTGTAGTAAGCCAACTGAATGAGCATTTGCACATAGGCATCAGGAGAAGCCTTGAACTTCTTGATGAGGTTCTTGCCGTAGCCCTTGTACGCAAAAACGGCCAACTCGTGCTCGCCAATAACCTTGTGGAAAGCATCAACAGAGGCATTGATGGAAGACTGAACGTCGCTGGTAACGTTGAACTTGATCTCGGTAGGAGCAGCGAGAGATCTGTTGGAACCAGAGGCGGGAAGCTTGCCGTTGAAAATAACTTCATTGACATAATCGTTCAGTCTGTGAGTAGGAGTACCGTCCATCATGGAGTGCTCGCCAATGAAACCGGCAGTACCGTTTTCGTTAATGATGAACTGAAGAGGCTTGTCGTAGAATCTGTTCTGGCCGTCTCCGTGCCAGTAGGCATGACCACGGTCCTCTCTAGTAACGGGACTGGCGTCGTCGAGACAGACGACGAACGACGCGCTCTCAATCTCCTGGAGAGCCTGCTTGTTTCCAGCAGCAATTAGTTGGTTGCGCGAAGCGACCCACTTGTCTCTGTTGTCAGAGGAAAGCGCACCAATGGCTGGGCCCTTGGAGTTGCCAGCGGTCTTGATGATGTTTTCAAACTGGGCTTGCAGCTCTTGGGTCGACAGTTGCTGGCCGTCGACTTCGTGGAGCACCTTGAAGAATCTGTTCTTTCTAATGACAATGAGATGCTTGTGCTCAGCGGGATTGTAGATGATGGCGTCGTCTCTCTGTTCATTTGGCAGACGGCAGGCATTAAACATGTATTTGTATGAGTCCATACAAAGAGGCAGCTTTTTCATGTATTCAGGCTCAAGTGTCTTTGTGTCGACCTGCTGTTTGAAGGAAAGGGCGGCGGTGGTGATGGCGGCAGCGCGGACAGCAGGATCCTTTCTGGCCTTGTCGTCGTTATAGGAGTAGAAGTACGAGACGTAGGGGACGACGGGGTCTCTATAGGTGAGGTAGGCAGCGTCGTTCCACCATTCGTAGATCCAGTTTTTGGTGTTGGGGTCGGCGGCCTTCTTCTCTAGCTTCTCTTGAAGCTGTCGACCAACACCGCCGGGCTTGATAAAGTCTTTGACAGCGTTTTCTGAGGATGCAAACTGTTCTGGGGTGGTCAAAGGACGCAGAGAGCGAAGGTATTTGACGGCGGTTTCCTCGAGGGTTGGTACGGGCAGCTTTGGAAGCGATTCCTGGAATCTGAGCATCTTTCCCTTGGACAGGTCTTCAACGTAGCCCTCTGGGAGCTTTGCGGCGGTTGAGTTCAGTCTGATTGAGCGCATGTTTCTGAGATTGGACGATTTTAAGAATTGAGTTGATGGCAGTCTTGAAAAGGTTCTTGAAATCATAATTGGACAGGCAATGCTATAAGGCCAGTGGGATGGTGAGAAGGAGGAAGAGAAAGTGAGGCGTGACTTGTTATATTTATAATCCCGGACAGTCTTGGAGATACGAGCCTAGGCTTATTCAAAATTTGGCTGTGATTTTTTTTTGCGGGGCAACGAAACTGGCCGAATATAACTAATCGGTTCTTTTGTGATCAAGATTAGAAATGATGATGTAATGTTTATGTAATGGGATGGGAGTGGGATATGAATAGGATAAGAGTAGAAGACTATGAATAGAAGAATAGATAGAAATTGAATGAAGAATAGATAGAAATTGAATGAAGAATAGATAGAAATTGAAGAATTGTACCAAGATTCAGTACGAGACCAAATAAGTTCATATTGTATCGAATTATATCTTATTCAACTGTTAAATCTCCAAATAACCCATTAAACAAAGTTTCAGGTCAAAGTTTATATGAATCTCTCAATAGCACGTTGATCCGCTCGTACGATGATCCGTTTGTACGTTCATCCGTTTGTACAATGATCCGTTCGTACGATGATCCATTCGTACGTTCATCCGTTCGTAATCCGTTTGTTGATCCGTTCGTGATCCGTTCGTGATCCATTCAAAATCCATCCGTAATTCATTCAAAATCCATTCGTAATTCATTTGTGATTCATTCGTAATCCGTACGTCCATCCGTTCGCACGCTCATCCGTACTTTCTCGCTTGGTAACTTGGAAACAAACTTCCAGGCTGAAGTTTCAGCTCTAGCTCTAGTCCAGCTTAAGCTCTATCAAGCTCCAATCCAAGTTACACAAGTCAAAATCTGTTCGGTCTGTCACTCAAATTGCAAACCGATTGCTTCTAGTTGACCGTAATATCTGGAAACCCTCCATTCCTCGCAGTCTCCTTGGGCAACATGAAAATCAAATTGGCTTCAACATGATGATTATGGCTATAGTGACTGTTATCCTCTTCGCCAAAGCAACCTTCAACAACTCCATCAGACCTGCGAACAGACAATAACAGCATCTCCCGCTGCTTCGACCTCACGCCAACTCGATTAGCACCATTCTCTTCACTCCTCCAAACAACTATCCATATATAGTTCCTACTGGCCATCTTTGCCGTCTCAAAAACACTCTTGTCCTCTCCCTCCCGCTTACTACCAATCCTCTCTCCATCCTGCTCCACAATGTTCCCGTTCAACGTATGATTCGGATACAAGTTGTTCCAGATTTCTGTGACATTGTACGACTCTCGCTTGTCCTTCATGTTTGCTGATTTGGCCCGCTCATTCTGGCTTCTCATGTCAACATGCCGACTCCCAAATAGCACACTGTAGCCATGCATATCCTCTACCATGCTTCCTTCCCAGAGCTCCTCCGTGATCTCACCAGCGTCTTCGCTGCCCATCCCGCCACGATGAGATTCCAGCTTGATCCCCATCCATATCCTGTTGTCGAGAACTCGCTTCACCCGCATCTCTATCCGTCGCTCCTTCAGACTCCGCGACAGAGGCATCATGTATCTCGATATGGCCGGCGCTACCGTCCCTCGAAACAAGCTGCCTGTTCGCACGTACGATATGCTTTTGTCACTGAACTGTTCGGGCGTGCATGGCGCCATCACGAGCTTGGGAATGGCCATGTCCTGCTCCGTGCGATGGTGCGAGGTCAAGATCAGCCGGGACCTCGTTGAAGAAGAAGAAGTCGGCGTCACTGTAGAGTCGCTGAAGTCGTCTTCTCCCTCGCCCCCATCGTACTGAGCACGCTCCGTTTCCTCCGGGTCCAAGTCAAACAGCAAGTGAGATAGCTGCGACCGCGGAAGGTCCGTAGTGAACCCAGCGGTGCCTAGCAGTCGGTTCCGGAGCCCCTGGTTGCCGGAACTCGTGCTGATTCTGTTGCGAAGGCTGGGGGTTCTTGCGGGCAGCAGCGGGAACTCGTCGTTGGCACTTCTCATGCTGTTTGCCAGCGGAGAGCTTGAGAAGTTGATTGCAGCTCGGCTGGTTCGCGGTTCGCCTATATCTGAGCCCGTCCAATAGGTCACTAACCGTCGTGTATTGTTTTCCCTGCTCATTGCATTGTCTCTTCTAGCAGCGTTCGGGCCCTCTCGTCTTCGTCGCTCGCTATACACATGAATGTTTGGGCGCTGATTGACATTGGTATATACGTGTACGTAAGGGCGGTGTGACAGCAGATTGAGCGTTCTGTTGAATGACAAGTTTCGCTGATGCTGCTCTTCTTCCTGTTCCTGTCGTATGGCTTGTTCTTCGAGGTCGAATTGGTAGTGCTCGGGGTCGTCTTCCAGGTCAAGGTCTTCAGATAGACTGTACGGAGGCCCGCCCAAAGGTGTAGACGTATTTGAAGAGGTAGCGATGAGCTGTAGAATCTGTTCTGTCTGCTGTGAAAGCAGCGTGTCGTCCATGTCTGTGCGGGTGGCACGGGTGGTACGGGCATTGAAGCCAGTAGCTGTAGCTGACAGACTCGAGTCCGTCGATTCAGACGAAGTAACGGCTGCTACCGCTGCTGCTGCTGCCGCTGCTGCTGCTGCACCGGTCACTGCGGCGACTGAAGTTGGTGTAGAGCCAGAAGGTGTGTTTGGAGGTAAATATGGCATAGGTACACTTCTTTGAGGGATTGCACAAGAAAGAATCCGGCGTAGTGGTTTTGAGAGAAAAAATATTCAAGAAAAGAAGTAGCAGGCTCCAAAAGGTTTTAAAGGTTTTGGATTGTGCTTGACCAGGAGCACGCATAATTTTGACGTAGAGACGAGCAAGCAACAAGTTCTCACTGTGTGATGGGATTAAATTTGGGATTATTTGGGGTCATTTGGGTTTAAATTTGGGTTTATTTAGGATTATATGGGGTAATTTGGGATTATTTTGGGGCAAATTTAGGTTTTGGACAAGTTTAGGATGAGTTTTGGGACAAGTTTTGGAATCATTCCTGGATTATTTCTGGGAATATTTTAGGATTATTTTTGAGCCTGATTTCAGGATGAATTTTGGGATTATTTTTGGGATTATTTTTGGAATGACTGGTACAAGTTTTAGGATTAAAATCAGAATGGAAATAGCAGTATTCCAAGAGATTGAACAAGTTGAGAACATGGTTAAAGTAGATTTTGAATTATATTTGAGATGGTGATCTGAATATAACTGATATTAGGGATAGAAAGGTCAAAAGTAGAGCATCTCTGGCGGTCAAACAAGAAATATCAGATTGCTCAAGCAAGAAATATCAGACTGGTCAGACATGAAATATCATACTGGACGGTCAAGAGAGCCAGTGAATATTGGATTTCCTTCGTGGATGAACAATAGTGTCGAGAAGCAGTTTCCAAATTAGGGAATTATTGTGAGTTTGTGATTTTCCTATTTTACTGAAAGTTGGAATCCCATCATGCCTAGCTATAAGTGAACAGTTCTATTTGCAAGAAAATTAGCATGATTAAGATTTAGTGCTCTTTACTGCGTTTCAGTTGAAGCCTCTGTCAAAGATTAGCTCTCTACAGTCGCCGAATTCTTAAGAACATCTTTACCACAATCCAGTCAATTTTGTTGGCAATGAGCAAAAGTTGTATCACCCAGACATTTGTTGTCAAAGCTTATGGCTAATGTGGCAGCTTTTTATTTCCATGGTTTGGAATGACAATGCAATATTTGAATCTTGGAATCAAAGCGGACAGTTGAATTCAATCAAAAAGAAGCCCTCTGACAAGGACTTTTTGACAAAAAAATGATAGTTAGTTTGATAGAATAAATAAGTATTCAAGGTCACCATTGACAAGAGGTTTACTGATAAATTTGCTGGCAGCTCAATACAACGAGTTTATTAGAATGAAAACTCTGGGTCTATTATGACAATGCTATATTGTACTCACATTGACGTTTCAATTTGTCATTTCTCATCATTTCTCAAGACTATTCACCGCAATAAAGTTTTAAATTGATATACCCAGGCTTTACTTTAAGTCTTTCAATTGTAATCAGGCTTTACTTCAAGTATTTCAATTGTAACCAGGCTTTCTATTAACTCTCCATTTAAAATATCTAGACTTTCATTAACTCTCCATTTAAAATATCCAGAATTTACTCTATTAAATCTTTCAATTGACATTTCCAAACTTTCATTAACTCTTCATTTGACATTTCCAAACTTTCATTAACTCTTCATTTGGCATTTCCAGACTTTCATTAACTCTTCATTTGACATTTCCAGGCTTCCATCTTAATTTACCTCTATATTGAATCACATGACATGCTTACATAAACAAATTACTTTATCATCTAAAGATTAAATCTTCTGACCAATAATATCACGTTCATTAATTACCCTTACCCTTTATATGGAAATTTCAATTTTTCCACCTTCTCCGAACATCCCAAAATATTCTTCATACAAGACATATTTTCGATATAAACCACAGGTTAAACAGTCGAAAAAAAAAAAAAAAAAAAAAAAAAAAAAATGTCGGAATCTACTTGGACTAGAGTATCTGACTTTGTCGCTGCCCGAAAGCTTGCGGTGCTCGTCGGAACCGTCGCTGTCGTCGGTACCAGCGCCGGTGCATACTACTACTACTTGAACAACTCCAGCACTCAAAAACCAAAAGGAAAGAAGAGCAAAAAGCTGAACAAGAACGAGAAGAAGAAGCTCAAGAAAGCTAAGCGGGCAGATTCCCCTTCTGCAAAGACGCTTTCAGGCTTTGAACTCATCACCTCTGAGGATCTGGACGTGGAATACCCTGATATTGCTGATTTCACCGCTGTGGAACCTCTCAGTAAGGAAGAGAAAGTCAAGCTCGCCCAGCAGTTCAAGCTCGCCGGCAATGGCTACTTTGCTAAAAAAGAATACACAAAGGCCTTGGATCTCTACGAAAAGGCCCTCAAGTGCGACCACGATCCTGCTTTCTATGCTAACCGTGCTGCCTGCTATATGGGACTGCAAGAATATGAAAACGTCGTCGAGGAAGCTTCTAAAGGTCTCGAGCTCCAACAGGACTATCTAAAGATCATTGTCCGTAGAGCCACTGCCTACGAAAAACTTGGAAACTTGAAGGAAGCCATGTACGACTACTCTGCTGCATTGATTCTTGCCAACTTGACCGACCCAACCCTCAATGCCTCTGTCGAACGAGTGCTCAAAAACTATGCGACCGAATCTGCTGCTAAAATCTTTGAGTCAAAGTCAAAGTCTCTTCCCTCGTTCGTCTTCCTCAATACCTACTTCCAGAGCTTTGGCGACCTTCAAGTCCCCGAAGCCATTGCTGCTGCTGAAGAGGGCTCCGGCGATTCTTATATCAAACTGGCCATCCAAGATCTCCGTGCCAAACAATTCGCCAGCTCCCTCGACAACTTTGAAAAGGCCATTGAGAAAGAAGCCGAGCACGTTGCCCATGCCTATGCCTTCAGATCCTGTTTCAATTATCTTCAAAACGATACTGAACAAGCCATGTCTGATATTGACCAATCTCTTAGACTTGAACCTACTTACTTTGCCCATCTTGCCCGTTCCAACCTCTTCATGGACCAAGGCAACGTTCCTGCCGCCGACATTGACTACGAGTCTGCTCTCAAGCTGGCTCTTGCTTCTAGCAACTCTTCTGCTGCTGCCGCTGTCTACTATCAACGTGCCCAGGCTAGATTGCTTGCCCAAAATCTCACCGGTGCCCAATCTGACTTTGCCAAATCTATCGAGTCTGATGCTGCCTTTGTTCTTCCCCATATTCACACTGCCATTCTCGAATACAGAACAGGTAACCAAGCTGTAGGCCTCAAGAAGTTTGTCGAACTCACTGAACAGTTCCCTGATTCTCCTGACGTCCACAACTACTACGGAGAGCTCTTGTTGGACGGAAAGAAGTTGGACGAGGCCATGGAACAGTTCGACAAGGCTATTCAAATGGACAAAGATCTTCCTGGTCCTTCTACCACTGTCTTCAAAATCAACAAGGCCATTGCTCTTTTCCAACAAGATCCCGCTTCCAAGGCCTACTTGGACTTGCTCATCTCTGCTTCTGAGGAAGATCCTACGAATGATATCATCTACAGCACACTGGCGCAGCTGTATCTTCAAACTGGCAGACCAGCTGAAGCAATTCCCTTGTTGGCTAAGAGTGCAGAGCTGACACGATCCATTCAGGAAGCTGTTCAGAGCTTGAGTGTCTTGTACGCTACTGAAACTCAGGTCCGAATCAAGACCGAGCGACCTTTCTTGACTGAGAAAATTGCCATGATTCAGCAAGCCATGAACGCTGCTGCTGCTGCTCAACAGAAGTAATTCACTAAAAAGTTTTGTATATTTGGATCAAGTTTCTGGATGAATATTTGTAGATAGTTTGTTTTATTTAATCGAAATCTTATTTCACAGGAAGCCCGTTGATTACTCCGAGGTAGCAAAAACCCAATTCACTGGCCGCTATAAAATTCACTGCTAGAACTTTTGATTTCTCTTCCTCCAACACACTTTTAACAATGCTTCAATCATTCATTCGTCGACAATTGCTCAGCTTGCCTCGTCAAGCCCAACGCTTCCGCTACTCTACTGGAGGCTCGTACGAACACATAATCGTATCAAAGCCTACTCCAGGCGTTCGTTTGGTGCAGCTTAACCGTCCAAAGGCCCTCAATGCGCTCTTCACTCCGCTCATTCTAGAGCTGAACAAAGCTCTCGAGGATGCTGATAAAGACGCTGGAATTGGCGCTATTGTCATCACCGGAAGCGAAAAGTCATTTGCTGGTAAGTATGGTCCACTGTGTTTGTGTTCAGCTACTGACCAGCCCAGCTGGCGCTGATATCAAGGAAATGAAAGACAAGTCCTTTGCCGACGCCTACGGTAAAGACTTTATTGAGAATTGGAGCAACCTCACAAACATCAAAAAGCCCATCATTGCTGCCGTGAATGGTTATGCTGTAAGTTCAAACAGTCTTTGCACTCTTGACGATTGTCGAATTAACTAGATACCTGCAGCTTGGAGGAGGATGCGAGCTTGCCATGATGTGCGATATCATTTATGCTGGTGAAACTGCTGTCTTTGGCCAACCTGAAATCAAACTCGGCGTCATTCCAGGCGCTGGAGGTTCTCAACGTCTGACCTCTGCAATTGGCAAGTCGCGAGCTATGGAGCTTATTCTTACTGGAGATAACTTTACTGCTGCTGAAGCTTCAGCCTGGGGTCTTGTGTCTCGGGTCTACAAGCCAGATCAATTGGTCGACGAGGCTGTTAAGACTGCTGCTAAGATTGCAAAGTACAGTAAAATTGCGGTCAAGGCTGGTAAGGAAGTCGTGAATGAGAGTTTGAATCTCGGATTAGACCAAGGTGTTAAGCTTGAGAGAAGAGTGTTCCATTCGTTATTCGGTTCTCAAGATCAAAAGGAAGGTATGGCTGCTTTTGCTGAGAAGAGAAAGCCTGAATTCAAAGACGAATAAGTAGTTTTTAGTTGAATATATTGCGTTGAAGAGTAGTTTTCAGTTGAATACGTTGGAGATTTGTTTTCAGTTAAATACGTTGGAGAGTAGTTTTCAGTTGAATATATCGCGAGTAGTATTCAGTTAAATATATCGCGTTGGGAATTTCGTGTTTTTCTTCCTCTTCCAACTTCTAATGCTTTAATCAATCGCGACTCCATCATGCCAGCTGAACGAAACAATATGGGACCTCCACCAAACCCAGGCCCATACGCTAAACCATACGCTTCATTCAACAGCTCATACACTTCAACAGCATCATCTATCCCATCATATCCAAGCACTTCGTCTTCAAACTACGCTGAAACTCTAGAGAGAACAGAACAATCCATTACCAACCATCTTCGCCAGATTGACCACAACTTCTCTCGCTGCAATCAAATCCTCTCCACTTCCATTGTACCCGTCATTGAAAGATACTCCCGAGAAAGCAGAAAAGTCTGGGATGAAGGTGCTAGCTTTTGGAAACGGTTCCTGGAAGCCGCTGGAAACGTCAGACTCACTGGTAGAGAAGTTGAAGGAGAAGAGTATCAACAAGAATTCCAAGATCAAGAACAGGATCATGGAAGCAAAGAAGAAGACCCCGAAGTGGTCTTGACCGATGAAAATAACGACCAGCCTACTCAGGAAACTGAAGAACTATTCAACATGACCGACAATGAATCTAAACGACCACATCAAGACTTGGAATTGGATTCAACTACTCTACCAGACCCTCCGTCCTTACTTCCTCCGCCTGTTCCTTCTTCTCACAATAATAAACTCAACTTATCTAGACTCTCAAAAGACGAAACTTCTATTGCATCTTCTCCATTTAACCCACATCCAGACTTCCTCCCTCCAGAATATCATCGCTCTCCATCTCATAGTACCTCGCCCTCGCGCAGCGTAACAAGGCACAATGTACTCAATAAAGACTGGGTCGTCAAAATGACTCCTACAAAACAACCTCCTTCAAACTTCAGAGCAGCCGCCGAAGGTGCACATACTCCACACAGAATCAGAGGATACGATTCAGCAAAGAAGTCTAAATCAATAGCAGCAAGATTTGAATCGTCTCCTCTAGATGGATTAGAAGAGCCTCCCAGACTACAGACCGAACTGGTTTCTCCAACTCCTCCATCTATGTCCGCTGCCAGAACATTTGTAACTCCTAGCAAAACTGCCTCTGGTCCAACTGGTGGTCCAAAAACTCCAATCCAAAGGTTCTATTCGTATGAAAAGGAAAACAATTCATCTTTCGGTCTCGATGACTCGGTGCTTCCCGCTCCTCCTGGTCCTGCTTCCGCCACTGCTGCTGCATTTCGTGGTTATGGAAGCGTAACAAAGAATAGCAGAAAAGAAGATGGAGAAATGGCTTTTGAAGATGATACCTCGCTGTCAGGTATGCCAGATGGTATGTCTCCTCCAGTGACTATGCAGTTTTCTGTTCCAATGGCCTCCAGAAGGATAGAAGATGTCGTAGGTGATGAAGCAGAAGATGAGGATATGAGTGCCATTTAGTTTATAGGAAATACATTTACAACCCATTCATTCTCTAATTTACAAGTCCCTATTTATTAACTGTAGATACCTTGTGTAAGCAGTTGGTAGTGGTCATATAATCTTGTTGAAATGCTTCCCAAACTCTTACCAATCAACACATTCTCCACAAATCCTTCTACCTCAGCTTCGCTCAAATGCAATTGAAACCTCTGTCTTAGCATAGTGACTGTAGCTGGACCTCCTGTGAAACATGGAAGAGACGACCCTCGCATCATCATCTCTACTAGAATAATGATACTGTCGGCCTCCTTTCTCAAGTCTTTGAAGCCCTGCTTCATCAATGATTTGAATAACTCAAAATTCTCTGATTCAACACCGCCCATAACCTCCACATACTCATGCGTGAGCTTGAAAGGCGAGGTCTCGAATCCAAATCCTCCAGGTGCATTGGACAATAGGAATCCAAAATCAATATGGCTGACATGTCCATCATTATCCAACAAAATATTACCATTGTGTCTATCTTTCAGTGAAAGGATATAATTGATGAGAGAATATGCTGCCAGTGATCTCACAAAACAATTCACTGCTTGATCCCTTCTTTTACCTTTTCCAAATGTAATGTCAAAGTATTCAGCTAGCGATGCAATAGCACCTTTAGGATTCTTACCAGACTTTATAGATGCACTCGTCATGGCCTTTTTAATTGAGTGAATACTTAAGGCATTCGTAATAGTCTCAACCAATCCTGCCGAGTTATGGGTGATGAGAATGTTATACTTCTTCACCCAAACACCAGTATTCGCCTTTTCCCAGCACATTTGCATAGCTTGAATCAATTGACAAGCAAATGCTTCCTGTCTCAGATCATCACCAGTCTTCACAATGACTGAAAACAAATCCCAGTTAGGCAAATGGCCAAACGGTGATGCTTTTCGGATTCGCTCTTTTCTAACGAGCCACTCTTCACCTAGATTCAATGTAGCATCTGCGGATTCCTCCATGCCTGAAGTTTTCAAGTCATTTTCCATTTTTCGTTCACCTGCCTCTCCAGCCATTATATCTGTCCTGTAAATTGTGTGCTCCTCCATCTGTTGCATGCTAGCAATAATCTTTGCTTTGATTCTACCAACCTCCTCCTTGGGTAATTTGTGAGTACCAGCACCATCTAACTGCGTAATCATGACGGCGGCAGTTCTCATATGAGTCGCAAGATCGGAAATATCATCGGTGCTGTCAATAGGCAATGAGTAGGCCGGCGAGAATGACAAGTCTGAAGATCTTGGAGAGTTCTCTTCGTTATTAAATAAATTAGAATATCTAGAAATTGATGTTACTGATGCTGATAATGTTTCTTGTTGCGTAATTTCTCTCTTGTTATCGTACAGTTTGATCACAGATATGTCCCCCATATCCTTCTCTTCCTCTGGGAAAGGCCCTTTCAACTCGTCGTCAAGATAACTGGCTTCACTGTTCAATCCGCTAGATTCCGCATCGCCAATCGAATGGGTCCTTTCAGTCGCCAAAGTGTCGAAAATATGTCTTCTGTCGTCTTCTCCGTTTAGCAAATGCCTATTAGCACTTGAATGCGGTTCAAAATCAAACTCGTTTCTCAGAAATTCTACTAAAAGTAAGTATGGCACTCGCTCGGCAGAATTTAACAGGACTGCCTCCCCAGGTACAATTCTCAGTAGTTTGTGCTGTTTAGGTGAAGTTATAGTTGCGCTGGGGGGATTTGTAGGAACAAGTAGAGGAATGTCGACCTCAGCAGGCAAATCTTTATTGATCATGGCAATTTCAATCCTGAGCGCAGACAACCGCGCTTGCTTTGGCACTGTTACGAGCCGCTGTGAAATTGTATGAAGAGCAGTCATGAATTGGGTCTCGCATCTGAAATAGTTGCTCTTCAAAATGTTTATTTTCTTTTCGTCAGCTAGAGACTTTCCGCGAAGTGAGTTCATTGAAGATGCGCGTCGGAAAGGCACCAAGTTGGGCATCGACCTTGTGTCTGCTTCGCCATGATAGAAGCTCCTGTTTCTTGAGCTAAGAGACATGGTCCTACCAGTGATGGGGGAGTCCAGAGTGACATCTAGCTCATCCCCTTCGTCGGCCATGGCCACAGAAGGAGCCGAGATGTTTGACAATCTGAGATTCGAAAGACTGGGGATTCTCTTATGCATAACTTTGGCTGCAATTTGAAAGATTTGGGTCCTCCGTTTTCGACCTTGGGAAACAACCAAAGGCTTAATATGATCTGTCATGCCTGGCATTCCAATGGCGCCGAGTAAAGAGCCCACCAGCACCAGCGACGGCTGGATATTCTCTCTGATCTTTGGGTCAGGGGGTGCTCCGACATTAAACAGAATGTGCTGTAGCTTTGGCAGCAGACGCTGGCAGGCCTGGAAACCGTATGATTCGGGCTCGTCTGAGAGCTCCGTGAGATGGGCCTGGACTTGCCAGAATATGAGTACTGCGCAGTGAGTAGATCGCTTGCAAAGGTCCATGAGCAGGTCTTCCAGCGCTGCCGACTCGGTTTGCACAGTGACGTGAAGCTGGACCAATTGAGGGATGAAAAACTCGATTTCATGGTCTGGATACCCGCGCAGCTTCTGGCAGAGATGGAAGTGGATTCCAAGCTCGTCTGAATACCGTTCCAGATATGAGACGCAGTGGAACAGCGAGAAGTGGTTTGATTCAATGAATCTTAACAGAAACCCGTAACCCCCTTTGTCCATTGTAGTGGTTGAATGTGTCTAATTGTGATGATGATCGATGGCAATGGCTGTCTAGAAGCTTTGAGTGCAAGTATCAATCATGGATGAAGTTCCAGCAAACTTGAAGATGGAAGCCGTCAAAAGTCCAATGGCTGCTGGCTGAACTGAAGTTTATGAAGACGAGCTGGAGCTCAAAGTGATGGATGAGGCGTTGTTGCTTAGTTGTCAAGAACTGTGAAGGAGTTTTTTTCTCATGGAGAATCAAATTGGCCAGAAACTCAGAACTTTTAAGTCAGTGCCAGATGCCAAAGAAACATTAACTGGGAAACTGCCCTAGTCCTAATTTTGGGCTTATGTAATCTGTGATTTATGCTGATTTGAGATTTTAAGGTAGATTTTGAGCTGGATAGAGAATGATTGTAGAGGGATTATGGGAGTTTATAGAGAGAGAATAGTATTTCTTAGTTTAGCTGGGTAGTTGGGTGGGTGGTGGGTGGTGGAGTAGTTAGATGGTTGAGTAGTTGGATGGTTGAGTAGTTGGATGGTTGAGTAGGTTGGAGTAGTTGGATAGTTGGATTAGTTGGATAGTTGGATTAGGTGAGTCGGTTGAGTCGGTTGAATCAGTTGAATCAGTTGAATCAGTTGAAGTTGTGGTTGGCTGAGGAGCTTGTTAACCTGGTGGTTGGATTGTAGTTGGATGGTAGTTGGATGATGATTGAATAGTCGGTAATTTTGCTGGTAGTTGAATAGCTGCTAATTTAATAGCTGATAATTTAATAGTTGAATATCTAATTGAATATCTAATTGAATATCTAAGTTAATAGCTAATTTAATAGCTAATAATCGAATAGCTGCTAATTGGATAGCTGCTGATTTAATAGCTAATAGAATAGCTGCTAATTGGATAGCTGCTGATTTAATAGCTAATAGAATAGCTGCTAATTCAAAACTAATTCAAAACTAATTCATAACTAATTCACAACTAATTCACAACTAATTCATATCTAACTCATAACTAACTCATATCTAACTCTACATATAATTCTATAACCATAGATCTTGACCAGATAATTCTCTGCTCTAAAGTTTATCTTGATCAGTAACTATTAAATCACTATTTTAAGCTCGCATCTCTGTTCCAAGTATCTTGACATAGTACATTCGGCCAATATCTTCACTCCATCGCTTGCTCCAGAAACTCAAAGCCGTTCTAGAACCCATTTTATGCCAATATCATGCTATGAGCAGAGTAAGATGAAATCACAGTATTCGAATTGGCCCTGAATGAATCTCCCTTTAAATTGAGTTCACAAAATAAGGTTTGCCGCTTTTGTCAAGCTACACCTAATATTGTGACCAGAAACTTCATTTACTAGTTCAAGTTTCTCATATTAAATTTAATTTCAGACTATATATGCTGTTCTTTGCCAGATTATTGTTTCTTCCTTCTCAACACTGTCAATTAAACATCCATTTTGCATTTACTCTCAGAATCAGTCTTTTGTACCGACAGAATCAGTCTTTTGTACCGACAAAATCAGTCTTTTGTACCGACAAAATCAGTTTTTGTACCGACAGAATCAGTTTTTGTACCGACAGAATCAGCTTTTGTACCGCCAGAATCAACCACTAAATGAAACTTCCTTGGGCTTCTCCATACTCTGCAGTGCCCGAATCTGGGTTTTGGGGTCCTCCGACTTCAACCATAGACTGGTGCGAGGAGAATTATGTTGTCTCTCAGTATTTCGCAGAGATCGTTAACACCTTCACCAATGGCTTCTTCATCGCTCTCGCCACCTACGCTATTTACAATGTCGTACGAAACAAACATGAACTCCGCTTTCTATTGGTTTCTATAGGGTTTCTCACGGTTGGAGTCGGCTCGTGGCTGTTCCATATGACACTTCTCTACGAATACCAGTTATTGGACGAACTCCCCATGATATATGCTACTTGTGTGCCAGTTTGGGTAGTGTTTTCGCATGGAAGAAGCCGGTTGGCTTCATGGGGTGTGGGAATACAGATAATTGCAGGTGCAATGGCATTAACAGCGGTATATCTAAAATATCGTAATCCGACTATACACCAGGCCGCTTATGGGCTTTTGAATGTTATTGTCTTGTACAAGTCTTTGAACTTGAAAAACGAGAATGTTACCGACGAAAAAGCTCTGCGTACGTTCCATTCGCTATTGGTACGAGGTCTTTCATATCTTGCTGGTGCCTACCTGTTGTGGAATACTGACATTCATCTTTGTAATTATTATATTGCTGTTAGAAGGGCTGTTGGTATGCCATATGGATTCGTGTTGGAAGGGCATGGTTGGTGGCATTTAGGCACTGGATTAGGAGTTTACCATTATATTGTTTATTTGGAATACTTGAGATCTTTTTTGTGTCACAAAGAACACCAATATGAATTCAAATGGTTTTTGGGCTTCATACCCCATTTGGATCTCAAGCTTCAGAATAGAAATAAAAAACTTAAATAGATAGCATTCAGTCTTGATATCATGAGTGAGCTTGTATCGTGAATCATGAGTGAACTTTGTACCATGAGTAAACTTGTAATAACTATGAGTAAACTTGTAATATGAGTAAATTTTTAATATGAGAAAACTTGTAATGAGTTAACTTGCAATGAGTAAACTAGTACTGAGTTAACTTGTAATGAGAAAACTTGTAATGAGTTAACTTGTAAAGTAAACTTGTAATATTAGTAAACTTTTAATTTATTGTTTGTGTACCATGAATGAACTTGTAATATCGTGTATCATTTAATATATCCATGTACCATGAGTATTGTTTCTATGAGTTAACTTTTAATATATCTTCCATGAGTATTGAACAAAATAATTCTCATTTTGTTTATTCGTCATGATCCACAAAGTTCATGTTTGGGATGGAAGATTACTCCCCTATATGGAAGTCTGACATGATCTATTGCGTAAATCTCTTAGTGTTTCTAATCTGATCTATTGGAAGCTCAGTTGCTCAGATCCAATTCACTGTCTAGAACTTGTCGGGATCTCCGCTTAATACTTTGAAAAAGGGCTGTTCCAATAATGTGTGAATAGTTTTGATTGGAAATTAATTTTTAATGCTGATTTGAAGTCCTTCCAGGAGTCAATGGAGCATATCATGTTAATGATTGAAACTTCATTTATGCAAACCGGAGCATCTCTATTCATTGAATTCAATTTTCAACTAGAATTTCAATAAAATTTCAACTAGAATATCAGTCAATTAACAATTTGTACAGACACTCATTCACCATCCACATTTTCAAGTTGAATTTGGGAAAACATCGAAACAATGGTTTTTTGATTCTCGAATGATATCATGAGCAAGGACTATCTAGAAAATCACCCTACAGTATTAATGCGAATTGATGTAGTTTAATTGATAGTGCTGAGTATTGATTGTAAAATTAAACAAATTCTGGCTCTGCCTTCTTTTTGCGGAATTGGCCTTATGGCAGTGAACGTTTTGGAATAAAATTGCATGAAAGGATTCAAGAGCTTCCAAACGCTCTTCGCGAAGGAATGGATAGCTGATATTTCATTCTGAAAAGCAAATTAAACCTGACTGTGAACACCAGATTTGTGTTTCTTTTATAAAATCGTAACTATTTCCCTTGAATTCTTCAATTTCTACACAGTCAACAATTGGCACAATGGTTTTAGTCGAGATCAAGAACAAACTCTTCAACTCCGAAGACAAGAAATATTTGATTCCTACTTCTAATACATACGAGACTGTGGGGAACCGTGACGACGATGACGAGGAGTCCTTGGAAGGCAGCTCGGTTATCACCCGTTTCGACACGCCTGAGTCAAGCTCGACGAGCGACGGACTAGTCAATCCTCGAGTCATGTCAGATATTATTATTGGACTTTCTGATGGTTTGACAGTTCCTTTTGCGCTTACAGCAGGATTAAGTAGTTTGGGTAACTCGCGACTAGTTATCACAGGCGGCATGGCCGAGTTGGTATCTGGAGCAATTTCCATGGGACTTGGAGGATATCTGGCTGCTCGAAGTGAAGCAGAGTACTATGATAATCAAGTTCAAAAGGAGCGACAAAATTACCAGACCAACCCAATGGCAAGCACACAAGAGTTGGCAGACATTCTGTCCGAGTATGACTTGACAGGCAATACCATTAACTGCATTATATCTGATATGGAAAAAGGGTCTCGAAATTCTTCAAAGAACTCAATGGTTGATTTTATCGTTAGATTTGGAAAGGGCTTAGAGGAGCCAGAATATAGCAGGCAATTCACATCTGCTGCTACTATCGGTGCATCATACTTCCTTGGTGGATTTGTACCGCTTATTCCATATTTCTTTACTGAGACTGTTCAGTCTGGACTGGCATTTTCTGTAATTCTGATGGCAGTTACTTTGTTTCTCTTTGGAGCCATCAAGACTATTGTTTCACTAGGAACAGACTGTTCTAGACAAAAGGTTGTTGTCAATGGTATTCAAATGTTATTAACGGGAGGTGTTGCGGCCGGTGCAGCTTGGGCGTTGGTCAGGCTTATTGAGTAGACAGTTAGCAGGAGAACCAGAGGAACCAGAGGCCAGAGGAACCCAATAAAGATGAAACTCAGGTCGAAGCATGAAATACATACATTTTATACTCCCCACATAAATAAGAGATAATTGTTTGTGTTAAATAGAAACCTTGTGGCATAAACGGACTGAAATTATGGAACTTCAATTTAAGGGCATAATGTGGAGTAGAACAATGGAGAGCGGTAGAGAATTTGCACTATTAGCATTGAAGCGATGTTGAAACCAGTTTTGTATGATGAAGATTGCTAAAGCCTGAAATTTCATTTTCACGATCAAATTATACGAGGGAGCATAGGGATTTGGAGGTGGATGAGATGGATGAGTTGGAGTTGGATGAGATGAGAGTTGGAGTTGGATGGGATGAGAGATGGAGTTGGATGAGATGAGAGTTGGAGTTGGAGTTTGGAGTTTGGAGTTTGGAGTTACTAATGGACTTTGGAGTTGCTAATGGAGTTGTTGGAGTTGCTAATGGAGTTGTAGTTGCTAAGTTAATTTCTAAGTGAATTGCTAAGTAAATAGTTGAAGTTGTTAACTGCGTGAAACTTTTGAAATTAAAACTATTGAAATTAAAGCTATTGAACTCGAAGTCACTGAACTTGAAGTTACTGAAGTCACTGGAATTAGAGCTACTCAAGTCATTGGAATTAAAGCTACTCAAGTCACTGGAATTAAAGCTACTCAAGTCACTGGAATTGAAGCCTCTGAAATTGAAACCTCTGAAATTGAAGCCTCTGAAATTAAATCTACTGAAACCACTAAACTTGAATCTTTGATATCAAAGCCACCTTTAAAGCTGAATCAAATCAACTATCAAACAATATCTAGATTAAATGCTTCTGTCTAGCTTGAATGCTTCTGTCTAGCTTGAATGCTTCTGTCTAACTTGAATGCTTCTGTCTAACTTGAATGCTTCTATCCAGCTTAAATACTTTTGTCTTAATACTTCTATCTAAACACTTCTATTCAAACACTTCTATCTAAACACTTCTGTCTCAATACTTTCGTCTAGCTTAAATGCTTCTGTTTAAATGCTTCTACTTGATTTCTTCTGTCTAGCTTAAATGTCAAACTTCATGTCTAACTGTCAAACTCCAATATTAAACTGAACCCAAACGCCTGTACCAATTCCCCAGCCTAAACCCTCCAGCTTAAGTCCTCTACCAGCTTAAACCCTCCTGTCAAACTGAACCAGTCTGCCCTGCCTAACCCGCCCTGCCTATATCAACCCGCCCTACTCAAACCTCCCCCCAAAAAAAACCCTCTGGCAACTAGCAACCCTCTAACATCTCACAAAGAAGCATTGTAAAATCCCTTCATGCCCAATAACTCATAATTTCCATCACCCTTTGTCTATTTAGCAGCACCCTCCCTTTCAAATTAAGGTAAAGTCAGATGTCGCACAAGTAACAAAAGAGTGAATTCCTTGGTCAAATTGTCTTCAAAATGTCACCAGAATCTAGACCGGTGCTGCTCCTTCGGAAGATCCCAAAATGTTTTTCCGATATGAAAATTTATATAGGTCCTGCTAAGAGAATTTCTTTTTTTTAAATTTGCCTGCCTAAATAGGAACTAATGGGATGTTCTGCTGTTTTAGGAATGCGTTGAGAACAATTACCACGAACAGAATAAAAAGAAATGGTAAAGGAAAGCCGACAATACAAGAAAAAAAATAATATAAAAAGAATTTGTATTCTCGAAATTTCTTTCCTTCTCATTAATTATTTTATTAACTCCTACACATTAAAAATATCAATATGGATACACGAAGTTATGAAGAAAAGCCCAATCTGTCAGACCACTCAGAGATTGAGCATTCGTCTGACAACCAACAGCCTTCATATACTCCTGATGAGCGCTCTCCGAGCCTGATTGTGGCTCTGACGCTATCGTTTATGCTCGCGTGCGGTGGTTTCATTTTTGGCTATGATACTGGCACCATTTCTGGTTTCTTGAACATGCAAGGCTTTGTTGAAAGGTTTGGAACCATTGGAGATGATGGAGACTTTTACTTTCCAGTTGTTCGTTCGGGACTCATTGTCTCGCTGCTATCTATTGGAGCTCTGTTTGGCGGTCTAGCTGGCTCCAAGTCTGCTGATACTTATGGCCGTATTAAGACCATTTTTGGCTTCAATGTGCTTTATGTTATTGCCATTGTTATTCAGCTTACCGCTACCAAGTCTTGGATTCAGATCATGATGGGTAGATTTTTCAGTGGAGTTTCAATTGGTGGCTTCACTGTTGCAGTGCCCATGCTTATTTCTGAGTCTGTTCCCTCCGACCTCCGTGGTCCTTGCGTCTCGTCTTTCCAGTTTATGATTACGCTTGGAATTCTCATTGGCAATGTTGTCTGCTACGGTTTCCGCTCGCGCACCGACGCTAAGGGCTACTTGATTCCTCTAGGTATTTCTCTTGTCTTTGCGCTCATTTTGTTTTTGGGTCTTATTGTCTTGCCCGAGTCCCCCAGATATCTCGCTGCTATGGGCAAGGTCGATGAGGGCCATGTTGCTCTGGGAAAGACCGTTCGCATGTCGCCTCAGTCCGCCTATATCACCAACGAGATGGAGGAGATTGTTGCTTCCGTCGAGGCTGACAAGGTCTCTGGTTCCGGTTCCTGGTCGGAGCTTGTTGTTGGCAAGCCCAAGATTTTGTACAGAGTCATTATTGGTATTGCTATGCTTTCTCTCCAGCAGCTCTGCGGTGCCAACTACTTCTTTTACTACGGAACTTCTTTGTTCAAGTCTATTGGTTCTGCCGACTCGTTTGCCAACTCGATGATTTTGTCTGGTGTCAACTGTGCCTGCACCGTCGCCGGCATGTTTATTGTTTCCAAGTTCAATCGTCGTACGCTGCTGACTGTTGGCTCGGTCGTCATGCTTATTGCCTTTGTCGTTTTTGCGTCTCTTGGAACCTTTTCGCTTTACCTTGAAGGCCAGTCCGGTCCCGTTCATCAGACTGTTGGCCAGGTGATGATTTTCTTTGCTTGTCTCTTTATCTGTGGCTTTGCTACTACGTGGGCTCCTCTTGCCTATGTCGTTGTGTCTGAGATTTTCCCTCAGCGTGTTAGATCAAAGGCCATGGCTTTGGCTACTGCTGCCATGTGGATTTGGAACTTTTTGATTTCCTTCTTTACGCCCATGATTACTAGCAACATTTCTTACAAGTATGGTTATGTCTTTTCAGGCTTTATTCTGTTCTCTCTGTTCTTTGTCCATTTCTTTGTTCATGAGACCAAGGGCGTTACTTTGGAGCAGATTAACGAAATGTATACCAATGGTGTTTCTGCTATTGCTTCGACCAAGTATGTTCGCAACTACCGAGCAAGAGACTCAGTTTAAACCACCCCCATGACGACCTCACGAACCATTTTATTTAATAAGTTATACTGTGTAGCATTTATACAAATTTTGCATATATGATAGGCATAAGATTTGAATACTAGATTTATTACGATTGGAGATTTAGATTAGTCATGCGATGGCATGAGATTATGTCAAGAATATGTAATACAAATATGATTAGTGAGATAATAGTAATTTGATACAAATGATGATTGTTTCATTAATCAGATATTAGTAATTTGATATAAATGATAATTGTTTTATTAATCAGATATTAGTAATTTGATACAAATGATAATTGTTCTATTAATCAGATATTAGTAATTTGATATAAATATCATTAAATTGCTTTATTATTCAGATATTAGTCAGATATTTATTCAAATGATATTTGATTGTTTGATACAATTATCATTTAGATTTGATTACTAAGATATTAGTCAGATATTAGTCATAATTGATTACACATTTATTAGTCTATATCTCTTTGATAATTAGTCATCTCATTTCTTTAAATGGCTTGTATGAATATAATTTACTATTTGTATGATTTAAATCTGATACATTATTTATTTTGTTTGATTACTCAGATATTACTCATGTGATTCATTTTCACTCATTACTAATCAAGTTGATGTATATTACTAATTAAACTCAAAACCACACTAATCAACTTTATGTCCCTTACTAATCAAAAATTCAACAACTCACGAGGCGCCTCTCGGAAACGGCCCCGCATTTGCCAATTGCGCGAGTTAAGCACTGGAAAAACACTGGACACTAGTGCAATGCAGCTAATTACTCCGGAGTAGTCTGGGGAGTCGGGGATGTGGGGCATTGTCAGAGGGGTTGACTCCTTTTTCTATATAAAACTGGTCTTCATTTTTTTTCTGTCGTGGCTTCTTTCCGACTTCCTACTTTACCCGCAGCCCTCATGCCTGCAATGTTCCACACACTGCCCGAACTATACCCAAATAGTATATTGTTGAGTGTAGGGGAGAAAAGCCGACGCAAAAACGTCACCTTTGTGCAAACGCCTAGCGCGATAGTCATTTGTTTTCCACTAATCAGAAGTTTTCCCGTGGCCAGTTTTTCCGATTCGAATCGTTTGCTGCATCATGTTTATCCGAGTTGAATCAATTTAGCCACGAATCATCTAGCCAAACCGAATCATTTTGTCTGGCCACACTGCTGCAAACCTCGGGCGACAGTGGTCCGAATGAATCACCGTTGTTCTGGGGAAGTTTAAATGTCGTGGAAGAGTCGCGTGTAGATTTTACTGCAGTCTATTTTAAGCTCGTGTTGGAACGGTCGTGGAGGAACAGGAGATGAAGAAAAGGTGGTGTTATTTTGAGTGTAGGAGTAGAGGGAGAATAGTAAGATATAGTGGGATGAGAGTGAAGTAGTGGATTATAGTATTGGGAGTGATAATATTGGGAGTGATAGTATTGGAGGTGATAATATTAGAGATGATAATATTAGAGATGATAATATTAGAGATGATAGTATTATGGTATTATGGTAGTATGGTATTATGGTAGTATGGTATTATGGTAGTATGGTATTATGGTAGTATGGTATTATGGTATTATGGTAGTATGGATTCTAGTATTATGGATTCTAGTATTGGTCATGTTTATTATTGGTAATATGATCATTATGGTCATTGGCTATTATCATTGAAAACTGTTAACAGTTAACTGCTAAGCTCTATTAGTTCATTGTAATTGAGCAATTTTGGTAATTTCATATTGCCTAAATTTTAAGCATACGATAAACTTTGGGTAATTATTGAAATATAGTAAAAATTATAATTCTAGTTTGTAATTGAAAAATTTGTAAAAATTATAAAAATTGTATTAACTGTAAAATTGAATCTTTAAAATCGTATTCTGTAAATTATTATTGTAAATTGTACTCTTATTCTAAATTATATTCTTATTCTAAATTATATTCTACATCATATTCTACATTATATTTCTATCCTTTTGTATATCGTATTTCTACTATACTCCTATTTCTACTCTTCTCTATAATAGTTTTAACTCTACACTTGATCGCCAGCTCTAGTAAGTGGCAATACCTCTCTACTTTCACTTCATCACCCCATCTCTCCATCTCTCCATCTCTTCACCTCTTCATTCTACTTACCTCATTCTTTTTCACCTTCATTCTTAACAATAAAATCTCAAACTTACCCAATTAGTCCATCAAACTCACAAACTCAACCACTAAATCCAAAGTTGATCCGGTTGCCCCGACGACTCCACTCACGTTTCATGTTTCTCACGTGATTGCATTTTACAAGAGACTGGCTGTGTTCACCTTCTTACACTTCATTGACCGCAACCATCAGCCATTCTGTACCCCAATCAATCTGTACCCCATAACTGTACCCCATATATCAACGTTTTATCAATAGATTGCTCTAGGTATATCGTTCAATAGCTGTTCTACTGTTCTACTGTTCTACTGTTCTACCGTTCTACCGTTCTACCGTTCTACCGTTCTGATTCTGATTCTGATTCTGATCATACCGTTCCAATCATACACTGTTCTAATCATACACTGTTCGTTCTACTGTCTCATTATACACTGTTCTACCGTCTAATTCTATCGCCCCACCGTCCTATCGTCACTATGGCCCCAGCATCTCACAGTTTGCTTTCCAAGTCCATGCTCCAAGTCCACCATAGATATTACAAGATCTCACAGAAAGAATATCGCCTAAGTGTATGGCAAGCTCAGGGTTTTCTATGGAATCAGGAGCTGTTTATAGGTAGAGCATTTCATCGTCGACTAGGAATAACTGGACTGGGTAGAATGGCCAGTGCAGTTGGCGAGAGCGAATATACGACCGAGGTCATTGACATTTATCCAGATGAGTCTGAGAAAGAAGATCATGATGATGAAGACTTGACAGAAGAATGAATTAGCAATCCACGAACCAGACTTACTGACGAAATGGACCCTTAAACTAGATTTTAAGGTACATGATAGAAAACCACCCAGATCACAACTCTATTTCATTCTACGGATCGGTTTTGATATAGATGGTGACGAACATGCGTGAATAGTTTAATCATCAAGCGTTTATAAATATTTTAATATCTAAAGATTAAAGATTAAAGATTATTTAAATATCTTATATAAATCTATATCTTCATATATATCTAAATATATATCTATATCATATATATCTAAATATCTATATCATATATATCTAAATATCTATATTTCCATCTCCATATATATATCTTCATATTTCTCAATCCTACCAATTAGACAAATTACATTCCGCTATATCTATCCAACCACATAATAAACATCTCAATCCTAATAAATCATCATTGATGCTTTCTACTATTTCCCTCCATTGAATTACCTGCTTACGCAGTGATTCATTGACCGCCTCCCGTACTCTCTTCTCAAACCGTTCCTCGCTTATTAGACCAACCGACACTTTCCGAACAGTTTCAAGCTTCTCGCCAATCACTATCAACATGGCTATCAACGTACGAAACGACGGACCTTCTTTCGTAATAGTATATTCTCCCAGGTACCCTATTTCCTCCAAAAAAGCCTCTTGTTCAGGCGTAAAAGCCGGTGACTCCAGATGGATATAGTCTTCAGGATTACTGCTAGGAACAAACCCATACTCAAGAAGTAGTTTGTGATTTGGATGAGCGCCATACGTGAGAAATATCTCTGATTCAGCAGCAAGACTGTGAGCGGAATGAATCGACATTCCATGTAAAGCTGAATAGGTCATTGGATTAGACATTGTGGCCGATGCATCGTGGTTGAGAAAGTCTACAAGTGGTGCTAGTGTCAGATTATTGAGCGGATTGGCTTCGAGTGGAATGTAAAGCGTTCTGGTATTGACACACAGCCAACCCCATAGAAAGGTCTCTTTGTCTATCTCAGACCCGGGGAACGTCAAGCTCATGTTCTTGTACGCTGTCTCAAACAGCGCCCTTTGTTCTTCCAAATGCTCTCGAATGTGCGTGAATCGTAACAGAGTATCCAGTCCTTGTTTTGTTACTTGATTTGATGAATAGTACCAGGAAAGAGGAAGGCCGTCAAAGCTTTTAGGCATCACTTTAGTATATGGATGACACCAGTGATTTTCATCGGTTGAAGCGTCTGTCAGTAGTTTTGCAAGCCAGGTCTGTGCAGTTATTTCAGCTGAAGGTTTCAGTTCAGTTGGATTTGTTTTGTGATTGATGAGACCAGTATTAGGAATGCGAATGAGAAGTTCTTTAGGATTCACTGATTCTTTTGCAAAGATACATCTTCCTCGGTCTATTCATTGTTAGTGATGTGGATATTGTTATTGGTGAGCTTCATACCTCGTTCATATCTGACTTCCAGCTTTGGATTGATATAGAAGTCTGTGTCAGACTTGAAATCTTGTAGAAAAGTATCATAATCAATCATCAAGACTGAATAAAGTGATTCTGTTCTGGTTGTGTTCTGTTCTGGCTTTGTTTTGGTTTTGTTCTGGTTTTGTTCTGGTTCTGGTTCTGGTTCTGGTTCTGGTTCTGACTCTGTTCTGTTCTGACTCTGTTCTGCTCTGTTCTGACTCTGTTCAGACTCTGTTCAGACTCTGGCTCTGTTCTTGCTCTGTTCTTGCTCTGTTCTTGCTCTGTTCTATTCTTGCTCTGTTCTTTCTCGTCTGTTCTTTCTCGTCTGTTGATTCCTGCTCTATTCTTTCTCGTCTGTTGATTCACTTCTCGATGTTGAAAAATTTTGAATCAACTCCCAAAGCTGAAATATATTCCCCCTACTCCAACACTCTACATCATGATACGCTGCCGACCAGCGTTGGCTATTTGGTCTCATGTCAGATTTCAGTCAACAGCTCCTGCTTGCTCTGGATCAATTCCAAAGATCGAGTCTAAATGTGGACCATACCTACATCACCATAACTACACTCTAAACCAGCTTCCTTATTCAGTAGGAACTCAAATCATGGACAAACTAGTTCGCCAATTCTTGGATTCCAAAAAGCAAAAGTCCACGGTATCTGCTCCACCTCCTACATTACTCACCTTTCAGTTCAATCCAGTCTATACTCTGGGTCGACGTGACAAAGGGACTTTGGGAGATCACGATCGACTGTCTGAAAATGGCGCTCAAGTGTTTGAGACGTTTCGAGGAGGTCAAACTACATTCCACGGTCCTGGACAGCTTGTAGCTTATCCAATTATAGACCTCCGTGCCTTTAATTCTACTTCGTCTGTTCCTGGCTCTTTGACCATTTCCCATATTCCAGTGCGATGCTATGTTTCGCTGTTGGAACAATCCATCATATCCCTATTAACCGGCAAATACTCAATCTCAACGGCCCGTACGACGGAAAACACTGGTGTTTGGGTAGATGAGAACAACAAAATCGCAGCTATTGGCATTCATGTTAGAAGAAATGTCACTTCTCATGGAATTGCTCTGAATATCGACACTGATCTCAGCTGGTTTGAAAGAATCGTAGCTTGTGGTCTACCTGACAAGAAAACTACCAGTATAAAAGAGTGGACTGGTGAAGATGTATCTGTAAAAGATGCTGCTGATAGTTTTGGTGCTCAGCTTGCAAAGAACTTGGGTTTGTCCGTGAAAACTTATAATGAAGTGATATAAGTATCAATAAACATTCAATGAAATATCAATAAACAATATCAATAAGCAATATCAATAAACAGTATCAATAAACAATATCAATAAACAATATACCAATATATCAATATAAAAAAAACAATATACCAATATAAAAAAATACCAATATAAAAAAATACCAATATAAAAACCAATATACCAATATACCAATATAAAAAATATAAAAAATATTAAAAAATATAAAAAATATTAAAAAATATAAAAAATATTAAAAAAATAAAAAATATTAAAAAATATAAAAAATATTAAAAAATATTAAAAAATATTAAAAAAATACCAATACCATTATGAATATTAATATAAAAATGAATTATAAAAATAAATACTGAAATAAATACCAATATTAAAAAATACCAATATTAAAAACAATATTAAAAACCAATGTTAATAAAAAAACATTAAAAAACATTAAAATAAAAATATTTAAATAATAAATAATCAAAGAAACTCTTTGCTTGGACCGTTTCTTTACCTCGAAGTATACTTTGCATAAAAAATGCTTCCTGCTATAATACCAGCAGCAATAAGATTGAATGATATCAAGTTTCTAAATTTTGTTTCTACAGTTTCGCATCTCAGCTTATACATTTCTAACTCCTCCTCTGACTTTTCATGTTGTTCATTACTGATAGAAGTTGTGAAATCAATATTTGGAAGATCGAGCGACTGAACTGAATCATTAAAAGATAAATCATCTATCAAAACCGAAAACTTGGAATCTTGATCAGAATCTTCAGGTCTCTTTTTACTAGGTCGATGCGGTTTTTTAGTAGCCTTCAACTGTCTTGATGCTGGCGGTGTCTGTAAAGACGTTGGTATCACTGCTGGGGTTGAAGGAATATTTTCTTGTAGAAGCTGTCTTTCATGATGTTGATGGTATCTGTCTTTGGTCATACTGAGAATTGTAGTCTGCAACTCTTCTATTTGAGATTTTTTTGACTTGAGATCTTCTTCGGTCGTCCCCAACTTCCTTGTGAGTCGCGCTACCTGGCTTGACAACTCATGAATCGATGGTAACGAGCTTTTCAACAGTCTTGATTCATCTTGACTTTTGGAAATGTCCAGTAGCTGAGTCTTGATACTATTCAGTTTAGCAGCTTCAACCCGTGAACTCTGAAGCTCTTTGAACAAGCTGCGAATGATGTTCTCCAAGGGCTGCGGAGATTTTGTAAACTGGGTTAACGAGCCATTGAGATCGCCAAACAGAGAGGCTTCATATGCTGCCAGATCGTATGGATTCTGCGTCCTATTCTTTCCCACAGATATTTTCAGCGAGCTGCTAGATCCACCATTGCTTGAACTCTTGTTTTTATGATGGCTCTCATTCTGGACTTGGTGCGACTTGACGTGTTGCAGAGAGACCAGCGAAATGCGTTCTACTGTAGACCGAACTCTCGGGTTGGTGTTCAAGATACCATCAGATCCAGTTCCTCCAATATCGATGCCAAACTCCACGATATCGCCTTCGGAGAGCTTTATCTTTTCAGTCAGCTTGGTTCCATTCACAAATGTTCCATTTGAAGAGTTCATGTCCTTCAGCCAGACCGTGTCAGAGTCAGGTTCAGCCCATATTTGTGCGTGCAGTCGCGAGAGCACCCGCGACTCAAAGTACCCGTCGTCGGGGCTCGACGTGCTGTGACCGTTTGCTGCTGTAGCTATCTGCCTTCCAATGGGCAGCGAGTCTGGTGCGAACGGAATGAAGAGCGATTTGGTAGCAAATGTGTCGTTGAGAGACACGAGAGTCAAAACAATGCTGTACTGGTGTCGTTTGTTCGGTTTTTTGGTCACGGAACTCGGAGTAGTCGCCGGCGGTTGGCGAGTGTTATTTACATGCATCGTGGAACTCCAACATAGGGGTCTTGTTCGTGGTCCTGAAGTGCTACAAAGGATGTATGTGGGAGAGGTGAAAATAGCGTGTGTAGTTTTCAGACCTTTTTTTTTTTTTTTTTTTTTTTTGATACTTCTTCCTTTCTTACGCCAAACAAAGAACATGATTAACATGAAGAGCCTTCGTCAATTCACCAGACTGTACCATTCAGTGGGAGCTGCTGCTTCGCACTCGTCGCCGGTCAATTTGATTCAAGAATCACTGAACCTCCATCCGCGAGCCGCTACTCTGCTTCTCGACACCCTCGACAACCAAGTCCCCAAGCTTGGATTCACTGAAAGCGCCATCAGCAGCCAGCTCCGTGATCAAGGCTACACAGACGCTGCTAGACAGGTCTTCCCCAGCGGCCGCGGTGGTGTCCATGATCTGGTACTGGCCCACTTGGTCCGCGAGAGAAGCAATCTGTTCAACCATGTCCTGGAGTCAGAGTTTGTCAAGTCCACAAACATTATGGAAAACGTATCTGCGCTGGTCAAGTTGCGTATCAAGGGAAACGAGCCCATTGCAGACAAACTCTCTGACGTTCTTTCTCTGCTCGCATTGCCTGCTAGCCTTCCTTCGTCGCTCACTGAGCTTCACAATCTCTCCGACGACATATGGTATCTGGCTGGTGATGAGAGTCACGACTTTTCGTGGTACAAGAGGCGACTCGCCTTATCCTCCCTTTACGCTGCAACCGAATTGTTCATGTCTCAAGACAAATCTTCTGGGTTTAGAGACACTTACGAGTTCTTGGAACGTCGATTAGCAGACGCGGAAACTGCAAATTATGCTCTAGAAAGTCTTACAGAATGGGGTGTTTTCAATGCCATTGCTGTTTACAATATTCAACGAGCATTCTTTTCAAAAGGTTAATGATATTCAGCTGGAAACTGGTTTTCAGTAATTGATTCCGAAATTGATTTCAGTAATTCCAAAATTGATTTCAGTAATTGGTGATTTCAATAATTGGTGATTCTCGAAATTGGTGATCTGATATATGATTCTTCAGTTTAAAATCTTCAGTTTAAAACTCCTATATAATTCTCAGCTATTTACACTGTTCAGCAGATTCTTCACTTTAAAACTGCTATATGATTTTCAGAAATTGGTATATAATTCTCTTAAATTGTTATATTATTTTCATATATTGATATATTCTCAACTATTCACTGTCCAGCAACTGGATTCTTCACTTTAATATTCTCAGAAATTAATCCTCAGAAATTGATATATCATATATATCATTCTCACAAATTAATTCTCATACATCATTCTCACAAATTCTCATATTGACATTCTCAACTATTCACTGTCCAGCAGCTGGATTCTTCTAAACTACTATATAGTCCAAAATATATGATTCACAAACTGTTCAGCAACTGGATTCTTCTCTTTAAAACTGCTATATGATTCTCCAGAGCTATTTTTGTTAGTTAAAGCCTTTCTGTATATATCCAACATACCTTTTAACTTTGCCATTGCTGATATGATATTGGGATCCTGAGACTCTACCTTTAGTCTTTCGTTCTCAATGACTTTCTTGCCATTATAGTCTTGAACTAGATCCCAATCAACCTTCTTGGTTCTAAGCCCAATAGTTTTAAAAAACCCACTGTTCAAGTTGAAGTGATTCTCGTTATGAACCTCTTCGGGATGCTCAATCACCGTAAACATTCGAACATCAGTCACGATACTGGAATCCTCTAAATAAAAGTCCACCGCAATTCCTTGATCAAACAAATCAGTTTCATCGTTTGCTGGATGTCGCACTGGAAACATCAGCCCTTCTGAAGGATATTGTATGCATTTTGTAGCTGTTCTCACCAGTTCCAACAGTTTTGTGAGCACTGCAAGTACCATCTCTACTCGAGTGAATCTCGCTCGTCGCACTCCTTCAACTGCTTCGTCAATGAGATTGATTGTGTCTACTACCTGTCTCAATACATATCCGTGATGTTTACTCTTACCTAGAACCAAGTCTACCTCTGTATTGGAATTTCTCATTTTAAACTTCAACTCTCCAGACTTGAGTCTGCTCCCCTGGCGAACTACTATTCCTTTAATTGCTTCAGATCTACCAGATGTCATGACGAGCTTGTTTTCCACTTTACTTGTCAGTCGCGATTTGCATTCTAGTAGCCCATCTGTGATTGTGGTATTCAATTGAGTCTGCGTTTGTTTCAGCAGCCATTCCAGCTCTTTCGACTGAATAAGATGGTTAGTTCAGTTCTTCGCCAAACTCTTCACTTACTAGAGACTCTTTGGCCTTTTGAAGAACAAGCTCCTTTGAATCCTCTGTAAATAGCACACTACTCATTCTTTCGTTATGGTTGATGGTAGATTCTAGTTATATTGGAGTTTGAAAAAAAATAAAATCATGTGATAGAGTATCAATTCTCTGATCACGTGATCTTCAATATATATCCATACCATTTTTTATTCTTCATTGTTACTTCAAACGTAGTGAATAATTGTAGAAATGGCATCTAGATATTCTGGTCATGTACCATTGAATGCTTTTCAGAGAGTGTTTTTAACTATTGGCTCAGGTATTGCGGCCTTTGTTAACCCCAGACGACATGATCTCATTGCAGTGTTTGGTGAAACATCAGCAATTGGACCTGTATTGACCAACCTTCGCGACCAAATGTTAAGCAATTCGACGGGACGCAGAATCTTACGAGAACGTCCCCGTATTACTTCGAAGACTCTAGATTTGGATTACCTGCGCACCCTTCCAGCGACCTCAATTGGTGGAAACTACATGAAATGGCTGGATCAAGAAGGAGTGTCTCCCGATACTCGATTGCCAGTTCGATATGTTGAAGAGCCGGAGCTGGCATACGTGATGCAAAGGTATCGTGAGTGTCATGATTTCTATCATGCCATTACTGGACTTCCTGTTGTTATGGAAGGAGAAGTTGCGGTCAAAGCCTTTGAATTCGCAAACACTGGAATCCCAATGACTGGGCTTGCTGCTCTTTCAGAGCCTTTCAAGTTGAAGCCAGACGAGAAAAGGAGAGTGTTTGGGGTTTATGGGCCTTGGGCTGTTACTAATGGGCTTCGGTCTAAAAGCTTGATGAATGTTTACTGGGAAGAGATATTGGAGCGTGATGCTGATGAGGTTAGAGCTGAGTTGGGCATTGATTTACCTCCGAATATGAGAGAGTTGAGAAAGTTGACCAAGTCAGAAAGAAAGAAGAAGAAGAAGGTTTGATTCTGAAGATTATTTCTTCTAAAGGATCTTCTAAAGGATCTTCTAAAGAATCTTCTTAGGATTTTCTAAAGGGTCTTTTAGGTCTTTTAAAGGATCTTCTAAAAAATCATAAAGGTTGATTTACGATGAATCCATATTTAAAAAATCTATAATATATATCAAAAATCATAGCGCTGAATAAAAATGAACGGTAGGAGAATCGAACCCCTGTCCTTCGCTTGGAAGGCGAAGATGATAACCACTACACTAACCGTCCATTTCTTGTTAAAAGACACGATGAGAAGAATCACCAGTGGCACAAAAATTATTTAAAATCTAACACCAATGATTTTAGTTAATACAATTGTATCTGTCAAAAATTATCATGCTGGAAATACTCAATGTTAGTTAACTGGTTGGTTTACTACAAATTATAACCATTTCTCATAGAAGATAGTCATTGAAATCGTTTACAAACGTTTGTTGTAAACAACATTGTAAATCAGATTGATCCAGTATAAACAATTAAAATGTATACTATTGAACCAAAAGGATAGCTTCTACCATCTATCTCCATTTTTCATAAGTTTAAAGCTGATTCTCAATCAAAGTTGGCGAGAATCTGGTCAGAATCTGGTCAGAATCTGGTAAGAATCTGGTAAGAATCTGGCCAGAATCTGGTAAGAATCTGGTAAGAATCTGGCCAGAACCTGGCGAGAATCTAGTAAATACCTTCAACTAATCTTGCTTTATTCATAAAAAAAAATAAAATAAAAAACTACTAAAATTTAATATTCTCTATTTGTTATGGATAACCCCAGTTGTAAAATAATTTTATAAAAATTAACATCTATCATATTATTCTTCTTCAACTCCCCGTTAATGTACTGTTATATAAATTCTTCTTGAAATCAACATCTATCGATCCACCTTTTTACTCTACACTTCTGGCCAGTCAATGAAATACCTTTCCTCTCAAGCTGATCGGCTACAACTTCACTCTTGACATTAATTAGCACGGAAAAATGCTTCACTTCTTCATTTGATAAATTAGAGGTCTTGATGACCCGAGGAATATTCATTAATTGAATATTATTTGCAGTTTCAATTTCAACCTTCAAGTTTTCAGCGTGAAAAAGCTTGCCATGGACAAGATACCCGTCTTTCCTCACTCCGTTCACAGCTAGCTTGATTCCAGAAATTTGATCTTGTACTTGAGGACCAAATTTGATGATATCTTCAATTGCATTTAGATTCCTTGAAGCTAAAATTGTACTCTTTTTCTTCTTCTTGTCTCCTGGTAACCAAAATTTGTCAGAGGTTTCGTCCATATTTTGATGTACGTTTTCTTGAATGAATGGCATCCCTATGTTTGGTGTTACTGTTCCAGACTCTCTTCTGTGCAACGGCTTCAACTGGATTTTTTCGTATTCATATTCAAACCCATCATCACTCATGGGAACGTCAATAGTTGTAATATCTTTTTGAGTAGAATTAGCCTGAGGTGGTACATTGAATGCTTCAGGCAACTCGCAATCCTCAGACAAAATTCTCTTTGTACCCAGCATTTTAAAGGTACTATCTTGTAGCCCGTTTGTGACAATCAGATGGAGCATATTACCCCAAAGTGTATCGGGGTCAAAGTTTTGAGTCGACGCGATTTTTCGGATACATAGAGTTGCGATTTCCTTATCCAACTTTGTGATTTTATGATTCAACTTTTCCCATTCCAACTTGGCTTCTTTTTCTTCCAATTGTCTTTGCGTAGATTCGTATAAAGTTTTATAGGTTTTTGATTCTTCAAAGGATACCTTCATGACTTTGTATAATTTTTCTAGCGACATTGTCGCCATGAGTTCAGGGAAAGCAGAGAGTTGACTTTTTAACTCTTTATATGCCTTATTATTAAACTTGCTGAAGGACGGTTTTTCCCCAATCTTTGCTGTTTCTGGACCCCAATTATATCGTTCATCGTAATCGTAATCAAGAAAATCAGTAGGTACAGTGTTACTTGACCCATAATTGTTATGAAAATAGGAAGAGGTATGATTGCGATCAGAAGGCGAAATGTAAGATCCCATGCTAATTTAATGTTGATGTGTAAAGTAGAAAAGGAGATGGAACAAAACAATGAGTTGAAGAACAGTTATAAAATAGGGTAATGAAACTGGCAATTCAATATACTTTACGTTGTTGATATTACATATGCTATATCGTCATTTGCCCAAACAACCACTGTCGATATCAAGACAATGTAACTGGTCTTACAATTAATAGATGAGCAATAGGCGGACGCCTTGGCTGTTCTGGAAGTATAATACGATATAAAGCATCATATAGATGAGATGAAGTTGTTACATTGTGCTTGACAATATCTGAGAAAGTTTTAAATACTGTAAGCCGGTTTATATTTGTGCTTTATGTTGAAAAACTTCAATTGATGTACGCGAGAATGCTCTTGATACAAGAATTCAAATACAATATAAAAAGATTTTTAAACTAGTTTATGGATATTATCTCAAGTTGAAACTTGTAACATAGCTCCTGATGGCCCAGTTGGCTAAGGCGCGAGACTGTAATGGTTCATTGTAATCTTGAGATCGGGTGTTCGACTCACCCTCAGGAGATTTTTTTTGTTAATTATCATGGACGATTATAATTTCATGAATGCGGGTGGTTGACAATATTTTTGATTCATACTTGCAAATGATACAGATGCAATGATACTTGCTAAGCAATTTCTATTATTTCTACAGTCTCTACAATTATTTCTTTTATTTCTATCATTTTACAATTATTATTTTTTCATTTCTATTATTTTTACGATTATTTCAATAATTTAAAAGCAGTTAACACAAGCACTTTTATATCAAGATATAATACACAATCATTAAGATCTAAACTCCTTGAAAAAAAGTATTCTTTCTTAAATATTGAATATTTCTTCTTAAATATTAAATATTTCTTGAATATTTCTCCTCAAATAAAAATTTTTAAACAAAAACCTTTTAAACAAAAATCTTTTAAATAAAAACTTGTATTAAATGTTACTCAATTACATTTCTACTATTGTTTTGAACATTAAATATGATTCACTCACAGTCATCGCCAAAAGACTAAAAAGGTTAGGAGTATTACAAATACCCAAAGAAGAAACCTCCCGAACCCAAAAAAGTCCCAATTGAAAAAAAATTGAAAACTCCTACTAAGAACATCATCAGAAGTCAAGTATAATGGAGTTGTACGAGATACTCGGTGTTGAAAAGCGAGCAACTGAGGATGACTTGAAACGGGCGTACAAGAAATTGGCGTTAAAGTATCATCCAGACAGGAATTATGATAAAGTTGAGGAGGCAACAGCCCAATTCGCCAAAGTTCAAGCAGCCTACGATGTGCTCTCCGACCCTCAAGAACGAGCTTGGTATGATGCTCATGGTATTGCTGGTGGTTCTAGTGGCTTTGGAGGTTACGCTGATAGCTCAGGAAGAGTGACTACTGCTGACGACTTGCGACGTTACTTTGATCCCATGTTATATCAAGATACAAGCGATGGACCAGATGGGATTTACCAAATCGCGAGCGAAATATTTGCAGGACTGGCTCATGAAGAAAAAGAAGCTGTATTTGAACAGGATCTGGATGAACTAGAATACACTAATCTACCAGTGTTTGGCGACAGCATGTCAAATTGGTCAAGAGAAACAAAACCGTTTTACGATGTCTGGTTGAACTTTTCGTCCAAGAAAACGTTTGCATGGTGTGATCAGTATAGAACAAAAGATGCCCCAGATAGAAGAACTAGAAGAGCTATGGAGAATGAAAATAAAAAGGCCAGAGATGCTGCTCGCAAAGAATTCAATGAAACAGTGAGAACTCTCGTATCTTTCATTCGCAAACGTGATCCAAGATTCAAGCTTAGAGCTAAACACACAGGAGCCACGAAGATGAGTGCAAAGGCCCAAGCTAATGCTGCTGCAAGAGAGCAAGCAGCAAGAGATAGAAAGGCCAATGCTGGAAAGCGCGAAGAATATGAAGAACAGGAGTGGGAAAAAATTGAAGATGAAGAAATAGATGAATTCTTTTCTGACAGTGAAGAGAAGAAGAAGGCTAAGAGGAGAGCAAAAGGGCTGGAACAAGAATCAGAGGATGAAGACTTTGAAGCAGTTGAAGAAGGAGAAGGGGAGGATGTTATTGATCTTTTCGAGTGCGTTGTTTGTGACAAGACGTTTAAAACCAGAAAGCAGATTGTCAGCCATGAACAGAGCAAGAAGCATATCAAACTGTTGCAAAAACTAAAGTACGAAATGCAAAAAGAAGGCATTGAATTAGGAATTGATTCACAAAAGTCTGACCAAGCTGAACAATCGGATAGCGAAGAGGACGAGCCTACTGTGAAACCAGCAAAACCTTCTTTTAATATTCTGATGGAGAGTGATGATGATGATTCAGACGATTCAAAGAGCAGCCCAGACTCCATTCAAGATCTACTTTCCCAACTTGAATCTACCAAAGTCTCCAGCTCCAAAAAAGATATGGACTCTGATGAAGATTGGGGCACTTTGAACAATAAGAAAGGAAAGAAGAAAGGCAAGAAAGCTGGAGGAAAGCAGGCAAAAGCCAATACAACTTCTAATATACCCAAGCAATATCAAGGCTTTCTTCCAGAACAGACTGCAGAGGACAATACCAGCAAAGTTGGAAAAGCTAAGCAGCGACGAATGAAAAGGGCACAGCAAAACGACATATTACCTACTTGTTCAGTATGCCAAAGTACATTTGACAGCAGAAATAAACTGTTTGACCATATCAAAGTCAGCGGCCATGCTTCTAGAGTACGATTATGATAAATTGCATATTAGAGAACCATTTAACCAAAATTCAAAACCATTTAACCAAAATTCATCTAAGATAATTCTATAATACAAATAAAACAAAAACATTAAGCGTCCCCATGGTTATAAATACCAATATCACCCTCAGCCTTGGGGTCTTCGGAAAGAGAAGAAGGAACACCGCCGTTGGCAACCAATTCCTTAAGTCTTAAGTTCTGTCCTCTAATTTCTTCAAGGTAATTCAAGTAACTATCTTCAACGCCAGTAATATACTGTCCATTGAAAACACCCACTTCAAACTGTTTGATCTCATCAGTAGAACAGGCATCAATAAGATCTTTCAAGTTTTGATAAAAGACGCCATCCGCACCAATTTCTTTGGAGATGGCTTCTTCATCCCTATTATAAGCAACAAGAGCCTTAGTGTCTGCAAGATCAATACCATAAATATGATTGTGACGAATGGCAGGAGCACAAGAAGCAAAGTAGACGTTTTTGGCGCCAGCTTCTTTAGCCATTTGTACAATCTCCTTTGAAGTAGTACCACGAACGATAGAATCGTCAACTAGCAAGACATTGCGGCCCTTGAACTCAAGCTCCATAGCGTTGAGCTTTCTTCTAACGGAAGACTTGCGTTCTTTTTGATTTGGCATGATGAAAGTACGTCCAACATATCTGTTTTTGACGAAACCCTCACGATAGGAAATACCCAGGCGGGTGGCGGTTTGAAGGGCAGAGTTACGAGAAGTGTCAGGAACAGGAATAACAACATCGATTGCCTCGAGAGTAGCTTCCTTGGAGCCAAATCTTGCAATAATGTTGTCAGCAAGCTTATCACCCATAGCAAGACGAGCATGATAAACAGACATGCCATCCATGACAGAGTCGGGTCTGGCAAAGTAGACATACTCAAAGATATCGGGAGTGTAGCTCTGTTGAGGGACGATTTGTCTAAACACTGGAGTCATGGTGCCTTTGGGGATGATGACGGCTTGGCCAGGCTTGATGTCGAACCACTCCTTGAAGTCTAGGGCTTGCAAAACGACACTTTCAGAAGCAAGCATGTAGTCTTTGGAGCCGTCAGCTCTAGTTCTGATACCCAAGACTATGGGTCTGATACCGTTGGGATCTCTGAAGCCAACGAGACCGTAACCAGCGACCATACCGGTACAGGCGTAGGCACCTCTGCACTCACGATAGACACCGGCGAGGGCCTTGAAAATGTCTTCATCGTTGACTCTTGCCTTGTTAGTTTGTTGCAGTTCAGCGGCAAAAACGTTTAGCAAGAGCTCAGAGTCGGAGTCAGTGTTGATATGTCTGTGGACATCTTCATCGAGATATTTTCTCAGGGACGGAGCGTTAACCAAGTTACCGTTATGAGCAATTACCAGGCCGTAGGGAGAGTTGACATAGAAAGGTTGGGCTTCAGAGTTGGCAAAGGAGCCAGCAGTGGGGTACCTTAAATGGCCGACTCCCATGTTACCAGTGAGCAGGGCGACACGGGCCTGGGTGAAGACGTCTCTGGCCATGCCGTTGCCTTTACATTGGTAGAGACGGCCTCTGGGGCCACAGGTGGTGATACCAGCGGCATCCTGGCCACGGTGTTGAAGGAAGTGGACGCCTTCCAAGAGTTCAGCAGAAGCGATACCGTTAGGATCAGCTAAGAGGAGGCCTAAAATTCCGCACACTAGAAAGCAAGTTAGAACGAGAAAAGGAAAGGGAGGTTGGAGGAATCAAAAGAAGTCTGGAGGGCCCTGGAGGAGTCTGGCCTGGCCTGAAGCTTTGAGCCTAGCCTGAAGCTTTGAGCCTAGCCTGGAACCTGAAAAGCCTGGAACCTGAGAAACCTAGAACCTACGCATAAAATAGGTTTCGAGTTATCAGAATAAGATGTTTCCTTCACCTGAAATCGGAAGTCTAACGTCTAAAAAATCTTTGGGGATCATCATATAACTCGATGGAGGAGGAAAAAGTAGCAGAACTTACTTGATGAATTGACTGAGATATGGAAACCTGTTGGAGAATCACAGGTTCTAGGAGTAGAAAAACGAGAAGTAGTTAAGAGAAGGAAGACGTGAAGTGACACATTTTTTTTGAAAGTTTTTTAAGAAGAAAGAAGGAAAAGAAGGAAGAAATAAATTTGTAGACGAGAAAAAGAAAAAAATTTTCAGTAGCAACGTGTAAGCGAGGTCTGTGGGGAAGGGTAATGAGTAATGAACGGGGGGTGGCAAGCCCAACGTAAAATGAGGAATGCTTAGCGTAATTTTAGGTCTTTTAATAATATAAGCTATCCAACGGAACTTGGGCTGTTTCCGGCGGGAAGAGGTTTAAGTTTTGTTCAGGGCCCTTGATGAGATGGAGGATGGGGATGAGGATGGGGAAGTGTTGAAGTGAGAATTTGTGATGGAGTTTAGATGGTTTGAGCAGATTTAGGGAACCGTCAGTTCTGGGCTGTTCTGGTTCTGTTCTGGTTCTGTTCTGGTTTTGTTCTAGGTCTGTTCTAGGTCTGTTCTAGGTCTGTTCTGGTTCTGTTCTGGTTCTGTTCTAGGTCTGTTCTAGATCTGTTTTGGTTTTGTTCTAGGTCTGTTCTAGGTCTGTTCTACTCTATTCCGCGCTAAATTCTCTATAGCCGCCCAAATCGCCGCCCAATCTACATTGGTCTACCCGGGCTCCGTAGAAATTTCAGTTGTCTATCGCGAAACATGCGCATATTGCAACTCAATTGCTTTTTATGGCGTCTTATGTGAACTATTTTGGATGAGTATAGTGCAGTTTATCCTTTCTCCAATTCTCCAGTTCTAATTTCTATTTGATACCATCTACGATTTACGAGTACCGTTAAATCAAGTACGGTCAATCCAGCACCCAGAAATGGTCTTGTAATTAACCTTTCATACCCGTTTCAACTCGATTTTAGTTGAATACTATATAACGAATTTTTACATACCAACGCGCCAGTTTGTTTTTTGTACTGTCAACCGTCGATCAAGCCGTTTGTTGCCAATTCGTATGCCTGTAAGTCCATGTGTTTTCAGCAGGGTTTGTTGAAGATCTGTGAGATTAAACTGAATCTTAAATGAACCTGTCAATGAAGGCGAACGGGTTGACAGGGGTGATGAATATTTGATTCCAAATGGGGTCATCCATGTCATCCAAGTCATCCAAATGAGGCCATGATTCCATATATGGCCACGGAATGACAAGTCCTACGAGGGAAATGAAAAAACAAAAAAGGAAAAGACAAAAAAAGGAAAAGACAAAAAACGGAAAAGACAAAAAACGGAAAAGACAAAAAAGGAAAAACGGAAAAGACAAAAAAGGAAAAACGGAAAAATACAAAAAAAGAAAAAGACAAAAAAGGAAAAAAAAGACTAAAAAGGAAAAAAAGAAACCCAAACCACTAGTATGAATTAGTATTGGGATCTTGAAAAACCGTTACGTGCAGGTTAAAAATGCAATGACGATTCAAATGGCGGAGAAAAGGGGTCCAAGAAGAATTCAAAGAATAAAGTTTAATCCAACATTGATGAAAAAACAATGAAAATACACCCAAAAAAGCAGTCAACGAGATAAACATTTGTCTGCCTTGCACGCACAGAAGCTCTCGCTGGGTGCCAAAAGCCGTTGCAAGTACTAGCGGTTTAACGCAGCGTTCGCCAGGCACTAATCATGTCATTTGGAGAACTGTTGTAGAACTGAGAAAGTTTTGTTCTTGTGATTGAGTCTACCGTACCGTATCGTCAACTGTATCGTCCACAGTACCGGCCACCGTCCACTACCATCATCCACTACCATAATCCACCGTACAATCCATCATCTACCGTACAATCCATCATCCACCGTACTGCCAGCCATCTCGAGTAAGGTCATGGTCTCCCGTCCCAGACGTTAAAAGGGTCCAATTGCGGATGAACTAAAAAGAAAATTCAAAGTTCAACGCCATTTCGTACGCTTCAACAAGCTCAACAAGCTCAACTAGAGACAAAAAAGACAAGCTCAAATATTGTTACGTGGTAAGTCTACCAGTCCTGTAGCAATTCAGTTGGTCCATTCACCTGTAGACTGCCTTCCTCCGTAGCTCTGCCTTTACACTGTAGACTGCCTCTGCCTTCCGTTGTAGCGCTGTAGCTCCCTCTGCCTTCCGCTGTAGCTCTCTGCCTTCCGCTGTAGCTCTCTGCCTCCCTCTCTAGCTCCCTCTATAAAGCATCTAGCTCGTAGACGTGGCCTTCCAAAGCTTCAAAGTATTGTAAAGAAGAAAGAAATCAATTTCAAGAAAAATTTCTTAGCTACAGCGTCTAATCATACATGCCAGATGTGATGCTCTCCACGCTTATTTAAATAGTCGAGAATCCCCAACTTTTTACTCAAATTTCTTTCTAGATCTTTTTCGACTTTCAACTTTACCATTTGCTACCGTCTACTACCGTTACCATCTGCTACCATCTGATACCATTTGAGACCATTTGCTACCATTTGAGACCATTTGAGACCATTTGAGACCATTTGCTACCATTTGATTCCATTTGCTACCATTTGCTACCATTTGATTCCATTTGCTACCATTTGCTACCATTTGCTATCATTCTAGATCACCGACCTTATTACTTACTACCTCAAGACCTTACTCAAGACCTTACTACCTCAAGACCTTACTCACGACATCCCACGACGAATCACGACCTCACAACCCACACCAACGACCTCTCCAATGGTCAGCCTAATCAACTCCGTCAGAACTGGAACCTCCGCCAAATTTGACTTCAGACACTCCTCCTCAGAATCTAACCAACAACCCGCATCAAAATCTTCTCATTTCCACTTCGTCGTCGCCGGAGGCTCCTACGCTTCCCTCAACGCCGTCAAAACCATCTGCAAACATGTCATCCCAGAAGCCTCCAAAAAAAACCCGTCCTTCAGAGCTAAAATCACCGTCATCGCTCCTAACAAAGAAGCCTACTGGAACGTCGCTGCTGTACGCCTCATCTCTGAACCAGACCTCCTAGAAACCCACCTGGACCAAATCTTCTTCCCCTTGGACAAGTCAATGCGTGCCCATCTCCCAAAAACTCCTTCAAACTCCCCTCCCCATCTCCTCGACGTCGTCCAGGCTAAAGTCGTCTCCGTCGACTGCATCTCAAACCTCATCACCTACCTAAAACTCTCCGACGATGGTAGCCCCAATCACGTGAACGACTTCTTCTGCAACACGGTAACCTTTGATAAGCTCATTCTTGCAACGGGCGCTTCTTCCTCGTCGCCAGCTTTCAAGCTCAACGGCAGCTCAGAGCTCACCAAGGCCGCCATCCGCGACCTCCAAAAGGCCACCCAGCAGGCAAGCTCCATCTGCATTGTTGGTGCCGGCGGCGTGGGCGTCGAGCTGGCTGGAGAACTGGGCTACAAGTATGGTTCGAGCAAAAAGATTCAGCTTTTCTCGTCTTTCAACGGCACCCTCGAGCGTCTGCGAAACAGCATTGCTGATGAAGCCATTCACAAACTCAAGCATCTCAACGTTGACACCGTTCTCAACACCAGAGCCATCTCCGCCCACAAGGAGAAACTGACGCGCTCCACGTCCTCTTCGTCCGAAGAGCGTTCTGTCAACGAGGACCTCCTCATTTCTTCCAAGCTGAAAAGCCCTTCTGCTCGTTCGCATATACCCAGTCAAGACGCCAATCTGACCCTGAGGGCACTGAGGCCCTCGCTCAGCGACGAAGAGTCTCCTGGATCCAAGCAGCGCACCGTCGTTGCTTTCGACAATGGGCACAAGGAATCGTTCGATTGCTATATTCCTACCACTGGAAACATCCCCAACACGTCCTTCCTACCTCACTCTTGCCTAGACGCTGATGGTTATGTTTTGACAGATCCATATTTGAGAATGGAAAACAACAATCCCTATGGCGACATTTACGTCTATGGCGATCTTGTGTCTGGAGGCACGCAGACCATTGCCGACATGTCCAAGAACCAAAAGTATACGCTTCGTGCTACCCTGATTCACGACGTTGTTACTTCAATCACCAAGTCTGATGCTCCTGAATACCATCTCAGAAGATACAAGCCGTCTGCTGTCACATATTATGTGCCCATTTCAAAGAACGGAGGCGTTGGACAGTCAATGTATGGGTTCTATATTCCAGGCTTTGTCGTGTCAATGGTCAAAGGAAAGCACTTTAGAATCAACGAGTCCAAAAACTTCTTGCTCAAGTAGATTTTTGTATATTTTAATGTTTAATGATAACTCTAACTCCACAGATTTAAAACATGATATTTCATTTATATTATTAATTTTTATGTTACCCGAATTACTAAAAAAGAACACCTCCCAAAATTTCCTTCCTTCCTCTCCCTTCCCTCTCATAGACGTTACACATTGGACATATTTTTGCATCGCTATTTCAAAGTTCAGTCGTTGGCCAGAGGATTGTTAACATATTGGATCGAATTAACATATTGGTACAATGGGTATGGGAGTCGATTTTGGTCTTGAACAACTGCTAATGTCTTTGGTACCAGGAAACGTGCTAGGAAAAGTATTCTCGTCCATCTGGGGTGGCGACAAAGAGATCAGAATTCTCATTCTCGGTCTCGATGGTGCTGGTAAAACTACACTTCTATACAAGCTTCAGGTATGTTCTCACGTCCTGAGAACCGTTCAAATAGCTAATCCTTTTGTAGTTGGGTGAAGTCGTCTCGACTGTTCCAAGTATGTTTTCGAGCTTCGCTGCTCTTCGTCGCCAGCTAACTCGTTCTTCTAGCTATTGGATTCAATGTCGAAACTCTTACTTATAAAAATCTCAAGTTCAACGTCTGGGTATGTTTGAGTATCTTTCTCACGACAGCTTTCTAACTTTCATAGGATATTGGTGGACAAACAAGTATTCGTCCATACTGGCGTTGCTATTACGCCACGACTCAAGCCGTCATCTTCGTCGTTGACTCCACTGATACAGATCGTATTAGTACCAGTGCCGACGAACTAAACACAATGCTCAAGGAAGATGAGCTCAAAGATGCTGCTCTTCTTGTTTTTGCCAACAAACAAGATCAACCCGGTGCAATGTCCGCCTCAGAAGTATCAAAGGCTCTCAATCTTGTGGACATGAAGGATCGCTCTTGGAGTATAATGGCGTGCAGTGCGATTCGGGGTGATGGTTTGAATGAAGGTCTAGATTGGTTGGCCGATGTTATTAAGGACGAGCATATGTAATTATCTTGAAGGTAAAAAGTAGACGTTTATATTGAACTGAGCATTGAGTCTATTGTGATTTTTTCTGGCATACGAGAAATACTGAAATAAATGAGTAGAATTGTTTACAGCAGAAATCGGCAAAAAAAATTGACACAGACAGGAATCGAACCTGCAGCCTTTGGATTTGGAATCCAATGCTCTACCATTGAGCCACTGCATCAATATTTAACTATTAATTTTAGTGGTTAATCACAATATAATTTTTGTTTCTTTAACTTTTGATTTTGTAATACACTATTTTGTTATTAAAGAAATTAGATGAATTTACAAAATGGTGAATAAAACGCTACTCTTTAGGATATATGATTAATCTGCACAATGCTTGAAACTGTTCAAAATTGAATCTCATGAAATATGGATACTTCAAGTTGGATCAGTAACAATGAATGTATGTGGTTCAGTAATGATGAATGTATGTGGATCAGTAATAATGAATTATAATGTATGTAGAGGGTATGTGAATAGTTTCTACGAATTGAATTTACATGATTCTATAGTCACAATATTTAGACCATCATTGAGCGTATTCACATAATATATTTATTAACGTCGAGATACAATTCCAAACAATACTATATCAAAAAGTACTTGGTCGACTATTTCAAGAGAATTATAAACTTAAACAAGGATGCCATGTTTTGTGCATTCTTTTGTCAAATCTCCTTGAACTACAATTTCAAGTATTTATAAAAAAACTAGACTCTTTCAATGAGATGAGAATCAAACTTTTTTTCTGAAGAAGAATCTTGAGCTTCATCACTTCCCTCCAATAATCCAAGTTCCATGTAAATCCTCTTGATCTTTTCAGCATCCTTTTTACCCTGTCCAGTCTCGTCTTTAAAGACTTCATCCATCTCTTCTAAAGTCTTGTCTTTTGTTTCGGGGACTAAAAGCCATACATAAGCAGCACCAATAACAGAGAGAATTCCAAAGAAAATATAAGCACCGTACTTGAGAGCTGCAATCATATCAGGAGTAGACATGGCGACTGCAAAGTTATTCAGCCAATTTGATGATGCTCCAATCGACACGCCCTTAGCTCTAAGACCGAGTGGGAAGACTTCTGAAACCAGTACCCAGGCTCCACCTCCCCACGAATATCCAAAATGAACAGCAAAGATCCAAATGAAAACAACTGCAACCCAGGCAGCAGCCTTGTGCTCTGAAATATTGTCTCCATATGCTCCAAGAATACCAGCAACAATAAAATGGGAACTAGCCATACCAAGAGCACCAACAATAAGAAGAGGTTTGCGGCCAAACTTGTCAATATATAAAACAGCAGGAATCGTAGCAAGAAACATAGTAACACCTACAACACCAGAAGCAAGAAGAGAAGTGGTATTTCCCGAGAGACCAAGATCTTTGAAAATGAATGGTGCGTAGTACAGGATTCCGTTAATACCAGACCATTGCTGGAAAAGCATGATCATGATGGCAACAATAGTACGCTTCAAGTTGGAGCCGCGATGGAAAAGATAAAGATACGATTTCACAAAAAGACGAAATTGAGCACCAACAGAATCACCAAGATCGTTAGGGAATAGTTCACGCTTGTTTTCCTCGTCAAAAATGTGTTGAGCCTTGATCTCCATAAATTCCAAACGAACGATTTCATTATCAGGAGGCAGCTGTCTCAGGCTGGAAAGAGTGTCAAGACACTCCTGCTCTCTACCAGAATTCATGAGCCATCTTGGAGACTCCGGCAAGAAGAGCATTCCTGCAGCAAGTAAACAGGCAGGGAAGATTTGAATACAAATAGGAATGAGCCAAGCAGCGTCACTTTGTCCAGCGCCAGTACCACCGATATAATTGGTACCATATCCAATCCAGTATGAGATCATGATACCAAAAGTAATAGAGAGCTGCTGCAAAACAACCATACCACCTCTGATTTCAGGAGGAGCCAGTTCAGCATTATATAGAGGTACCAGCATGGATAGCGAGCCAACGCCCAAGCCAGTAACAAAACGTCCACCGAGAATATAGTCTTTATTTTTTGCGCAGGCCTGGACAATAACACCAACGTTAAAGACAACTACCGCGATGGCCACAGAGTTTTTTCTACCAAATTTGTCGGCCAGATAGCCATTTGCCATAGCACCAACCCAGGCACCAAGTTCGAGAATAGCAGTTAAGAGACCCCGAGTAGTGGGATTTGAGATGGATTCGATATCAATTCGTTCAGCGAACGAAGCCATGGACAGAATCTGGCCAAACATGCCTTGATTATAGCCATAGACCAAGCCTCCGATAGAAGCAAAAACCGCCATGAAGAATACACGGGAGTTAGCTATGAGGGCCTTCAAGCCCTTGGCTTGCACCAGGGAATCTCGCTTTGAGCTCAGAGGAGAAGTACCACCAACTGCCATATTTAAAGATGATAGTTCGAGTTTGAGAATAAAAAGTCAACAGAATAGAAAGACAAATATGTACCCCACAAGAAAGAACAAATAACTTGATTTGAGAGGTTCCTTCGATGGTGATGATGAGAACTTGATGGCATGAATTTTTTCAAATTTTCAGTTTGTTTCAGTTACAATCGTTTCATTATTTGACAATCTGATTCTATTCAACGTAGATGATTTTCAACGCAGTTTTCAACGCAGGACTGAAGACTGTGTAGCCTGCATATTTACTGGTGAACTCATGGAAACTTTAATTGTGTCCAGTTTACATTCCCAGTTTCAGACCGGATTAACTACAGAGAATTTCTGGGGAGAAAATGACATAATTATATTCGTAATTACTGTATAGTATGGGGTACATTACAAATGATGACTCAGTTTGTTTTATTATTGATTATAAATGATGACTCAAATTGTTTGATCGTCAATTAGGTAATTAGATAATTATATAATCGATTACAAATGATTACTCAATTTACCCCAAAGATCAACGGTCAACGGTCTTCAACGGTTTTTCAACGTTCAAAGGTACGTGATTTATCACTAAGCTAATGATCTGCACAAGACGATGACAGCCGTTGTTAATGAATAGCCACAGAGTTGACAATAGGCAACCTGCTTCAAAAGTCGCCCCTGAGGACTTTTTTATCAGATCACAGCCAGAATTCTAGTAATTATTTGGGTATTATTACGATTAAAGAAACAAGTTTTGGTGAGGATACAATTGATTCATGAATCTCTATTAAATCAAAGAACCGTGATTCATTGAAATTACGACTCATTGAAATTGCGACTCATTGAAATCACGACTAATTGAAATCACGATTTATTGAAATTACGATTCATTGAATCAATCGTGATTCCGCAGCTTCTTGCTTCACATACAAAAGTGGAGCTCCTGCCAGTATCAAATATGCCTTTCATAGCTCCTGCAATTAGCTCTCAACTCCTGCAAACATCTCTCTCCTGCAAACATCTCACAACTCCTGCAATCAGCTCTCAACTCCCCAAATATCATTAAATCCCCCAAATATCATCAAATCTCCATCATTAAACCCCAAATATCAAATCTCCTTCATCTCATAATTCACAAATGCTCAGCCTTTCCTTATCCTTCAGGGTTAGGAGATATATATTCACGTGATACCCTAAACCTAGAACATTTAGACAGTTTCCATACTTGAAAATTTTCCCACCACCCGACTGGCGGCGCTTCATAACTTTCCAACACCCATAGGGAGAAGAACAAAGATAGAAAAATGCCTTCTACAAGCACCATCATCACCTCTACTTTAGCAGTATCAGCCAGTAAGTCCTGTCTCTGAGCCAGTTCTGGCCCGTCTTTGTGATCATAACTAACCTCACCATCAGTCGGCTACCTGTTCTACTTTGACTACAAGCGTCGCAATGACCCTGAATTCCGCCGTGCTCTCCGCAAGGTCGAGCGCAAGCACGCTAAAGCTCTGGAAGCCAACAAGTCTCAGTCCACTCAAGAGCTCAAGACTCAGCTCCGTACACTTCTCACAACTTCTCTTCTCACGGACCCTCTTCCCACCTCTGCCAAAGAGCGTGAGCAATTCTTCGTTGGAGAAATCGCCAAAGCTGACGAATTGACCAACTTGGCCCTCGCCTCTGGTGGCGGAAACGAGAAGATCATGCACCAAGCAGCATTGGCTTTCTACAGAGCTTTGGCAGTATACCCCAGTCCGGTGGAATTGCTAGGAATCTATGACAAGAGCGTTAAGAAGGAAATTTTGGACGTGGTGAGGGTAATGTTGGTTTTGGAACCTCCTGAGAGCTTGAAGCAGACCTTTGGTATGTCTGCTTTGGCTGGCGACGGTGCTGCCAGTGTAGCTGTTGAAGAAGAGACCGAAATCACCGTCGAGTAATTTCGAGTTTGACGATGGTAATGATTTTGTATATAGTTGTGAAATATAATGAAAGTTGAGAATTTATGTATCTATTTTCACAAATAAAAAATCCGATATTTCTACGCTTTATTATACTTCTCCCATAGCTTTTTATGGGCATCGTAAATCTTCTTGTTCTTCTTTCCCAAGCTCTTGCTGACTTCTTCTCCTTCTTTGGTCTTAGTAGGCACTCCTTCAGCATCCCACTCCGTATACAGGTCTTTGTATTCGCCAGTTTTGAACAGTTCAGTAGGGTGGATCTTAGCCCTTTGCTTTTCTTCTTCTAATTTAGCGTTGGCTTGATCTGCCAACTGCTTCTTGCGAGCTGCCTTTTCAGCTTGAATACGGTCTTTTTCCTGTTGCTGCTGAAGGAGCTCTTCGCGTTCTGTAGTCGACAAAAACTTCACAAGTGCAGGCCCGTCAGTTCGGTCTGACAAGGAAACTCCAAGTTGTAGTAGGTCCTCCGTGCGAAGCTTATCACAAGCTTCCAAAAATTTGGAATACTCCGACTTGCTAATGGCGTTGTTTCTGATAGTATCTCTGAATCTAGACAACGACTCGACAAATGGACGGGCAACGTCTTCTACATTGAGCGATGACGAGCCTTGTTCGCTATCATCGATCCATCCCAGTCCATCACTGTTGACTTTGAATCCAATAACTCCGAGAATCTTGGTCACAAAAGAAGCAACATCCCTCAAAATTTCTACTCTATACTCGTTACCAACCTCGCTCAGGTACACATTGGATCTATTAACAACATCCAACAAAGCTGACAATGCACCAGGAACATTAAGATTATCAGCAAAGGCCTCGTGCACAGCAGACTTAGCATCGCTCAATTCACCCAGCAATTGAGTCTCCTTTGGACCAATTTTCTTTGAAATAATTGCTCCAGCCTCGACCTTGGACTCATTTTCACTAATCAAGCTCTTAAGATTGCTGAAAAATTTGGTAAAAGTCAACTCAGTAGTTTTGATGGGGGCGAGATTGTCTTTGAAATCAAACTGGTTATTCCATTGTTGCAAAGCAAATGCGAGACGCAGTTGTCTAGGGGAGTACTTGTCGAGAGCCTCTTGAATCGTGATGAAGTTTTTCAAACTTTTTGACATTTTTTGGCCCTGAATATGCAAATGCCCAGTGTGCAAAAAGTAATTGATCCATTGTAAGTTTCCGTGGCAAGCTTCACTCTGAGCAATTTCATTATCGTGATGAGGGAAAGCCAAATCAATGCCTCCAGAGTGGATGTCAATCTGTTCACCCAGGACCTCTGAGGCCATGACCGAACATTCAATGTGCCAGCCAGGTCGGCCCTCACCCCATGGAGAGCTCCAAGCAGGCTCGCCGGGTTTAGAAGCTTTCCAGAGAGCAAAGTCGTTATTGCTCTTTTTACCTCCAGCGTTGGTAGATAAAGCACCCTCACCTTCCTGGATGAGTTCTTGAGAACCTTTACTCCAGGGCTGCAGCTTAGCATAGGCATGTTTGCCATCGTTCTCGAAAGCGTTGGTATCGAAGTAGACGCTACCATCATTGGTTTTGTAGGCGAGTTTGTTGGAAATGATCTTTTCGACAAATGTGATGATTTCAGGAATATATTCAGAGACTCTGGTAGTGATTGAAGTTGGCAAAACGTTGAGAGCCTTCATATCGTCGTCGAACTTTTTCTCCCAGTATGCCGGTAGATCTCTGAAGACAGCAGGATCGGTGACTGAATGGCCCAGCTCTTTATCCAGTACAGGGACCAGTACGCTTTCTACATTTTTCCAGAAAGATTCGTCATCAATGCTGTCGGCAGTGAGAGATGAATGGGCAGACTTAGCAGCAGTCAAATGCATTGGGAACTTTGGGCTTTCAACGGCAATTGCTTGAATGTCTACGCTGCTAGCCCATAAACTGAATTGAAGCTCGTCGCTAACAGCACCAAACTTGCTGAGGTTCTCTTCAACGTAGGACTTCCAGGCTTGCAGTGCTTTTTCCTTTACTTTGCTGTTGACCTTGCTTTGGTTGTCTTGAACGTATTTGTCGAATAGATATTTCCTTCGTGCTCCAATGATGATCTTGTCATCAATGTCAGTGACGTTCTGGACGAACTGGACATCGTAGCCAAAGTAGTTTTGAAGGATTCGTCTGTTGATGTCGATTGAGACGTAGTTTCTGGCGTGGCCCATATGAGCAGCATCGTAGACAGTAGGACCACAGGAGTACCAAGTGACTTTCTTACCGTTCATTGGAACGAAAACATCTTTGTTTCTAGTCAAAGAGTTGTACAGCTTTAGGGGCGAAGGAGCTTTGTCATTGGTAGGAGGAAACCATTTAGGTTGGGTGATCTTTGACATCTTTCTAATGATTTTGAGCATAGACTTGAGCGAGGAAGAGATCAAGTAGGAGGTGGAGTGAAAAATTTGAATTGTTGATGGAGTAATTTTATGGCCAAGTAAGAGTAATATTAACCTAACCTTGGTTTGTGAAAATTAAGTTCAATATATTTAAAATGTCAATATAAAGTCAATGTCCAAAATTTATGAATTCAATTTGAAATATATGGAATATGGGTTTGAAGGTTAGTATATTAAAAGATTAAATTGTAAACTTTAGTAGAATAGATTAACTAGTCAGTATAAGAGTAGATTAAACTAGTATAAGAATAAATTAAACTAAGTATAAGAATAAATTAAACTAAGTATAAGAATAAACTAGGTATAAGAATAAACTAAGTATAAGAATAAATTGTGAACTTCATTAGATTGTTTAAACTTATCAGTAAAAAGATTAAATATTTTATAAAAGTTGTTAGTAGAATATATTTTAACTTGTCAGAATATATTTTAACTTGCCAGTATAAGATTAAATTGTTTTAACTTGTCAGTTAAATTGTTTAACTTATCAGTAAAAGATTAAATTGACATCAGTTGATAATTGTTTGTAAAAGATTAAATTGACATCAATCGATTGTTTAAACTGTAAAAAATTAAATTGAACAGTTGATTAAATTGATTAAACGCGATTATAAGTTAATGATTTAACGAAACATCTATCAGTTGTCTATATCTTCGTTGAGATTCAGCCATATCCATGAAAACTTCAAATTTGGCTCTTAAAAGATTTGAATTGACAGAATTTAGAGCTTCGGGTTGAACAGCTTTTCCTGGTCGTGACATTCTGGCCATGATTTCAACCAAACCAGTGTCTTCAGAAGCAGCAGCTTTGGCTCCCATCATAGCACTTCCAAGAACAACAGCAGCATCAATATAATGAGGAATAATAACTGGCATCTTTGTAGCAGTAGCCATCAAAGAAGTGAGCAGCGAGTTACGACACTGACCACCAGAAAGATAAATCTGACTAATTTTATGACCTGAACCGTTCAGAGTATCAATAATATGGCGAGTTTGAAGAGCAATGAATTCAACAGCAGCATAATACTTGAGACACAAATCATCTATTCCAGAATTCATGTCAATGCCAACAATAGCACCTTTCATGTTGGGATCTGCCAGTGGAGATCTGTTACCATGTAAATCTCCGTAGAAAAAAACATGTTTGGCCAGCAATGGAATGGACTCGACATTCTGTTCAGCGCGCATCTCATCCAAACGATTGTTCAAAAATTCAAATACAGAAACACCTACAGACTCAGAGGACTTGGTGGCTTCGTTGTAAGCAGGATGAGTAGTCAAAACATAATGAAGTAGCTCGCCTGTGCATGACTGGCCACCTTCAGCAAGGTGCTTGTTGTCCAGTAATACATTTTTATAAGGACCCCAGACACCTGGAACAAAGACAGGAGAGTCGGACATGACCAAATGGCAAGTAGAAGTGCCAGCCACGGCAGCCAAACGGTTAGCAATAGAGCTTCTCTGACCCAATTCAGTTCTAGCAGCAATAGTTCCAACCCACCCGGCGTAGCAGTCAATGACACCAGCGCCAACAGCACACTGAGTCGTCAAGCCCAGCTCGCGAGCAGACCCAGGACTGAGATACCCGACAAACTCGCCGGCGCTTTTGATGTCGACGTTGTCCGAGACCAGTTTCTTGGGCACTTCGGGAAGCCCAATGAGGTCAAAGAAGTCCTGATTGAACTCGTTGTTTTCGGCATCAAACGCCTGTTTGCACACAATGGAGCAGTAGGAATTAGTATCAATGCCAGTGGCCTTGGAAGTGAGAAAGTCGGGCAAGTCGTAAAACTTGGTTCTTTCGTACAATTCTTCAGGCATGTTATCTTTAATCCATTTGATTTTAGGAATCTCCATCTCAATGGACATAGTTCCACCAACAGATTTTAAAATTGGATGGCGGCTGCTGTTGATGAGGTCAGTTTGAGCACCAGCACGATGGTCCATCCAGAGAATGATGTTTTGAGAGGACAAGCTAAAGTCGGGACCTGCGGCAATGGGGGAGCTTGTAGACTTGTCTACGACGACCAAGGAGCAAGTGGCATCGAAGCCGATACCTTTGATGGCAGATGGATCTGGAGCGGATTCTGCGACCTGAGCCACGCAGGAGCAAATGGCGTTCCAGATTTCAGTGGAATCTTGGTTGAAGTAGTCTGGAGCAGGATTGTATTTGGAAATTGGCTTGGTTTTGATGCTCAAAATGTTTCCAGTGCTGTCTATCAAGCAAGCTCTAGCAGAGCCGGTGCCGACGTCGACGCCCACGTAGAAGTTATTTTCAATGGTCATTAGAAATAAAAAGAGATGGAGAAGAAGAAAAAATTAACAGAAATCTGGGTTCTTTTATGTTTTTTTTCATGTCCACTTGATGACACTGAAAATTACTTGAAGTAGAAATCTATCAGACCCTTTAATCTTAACCTTGTTACAGCCGCACCTCCAATTTAGGGCTACTGGGGAGAAATCTGGGGATGCAGTAACCCAAATAGGAATAAATGGAACCCAAATAGGGACCCGATCCCGATTCTAGACTAAATTTTGGCCTGATTCTCTACATTAAACCTGTGAAAACAGAATTGACTCTAAACCTCTGGAAATAGACTGTAAACCTCTGAAAACCTCTGGAAACCCGAATATAATTTGGAGTCCTTCAAGTGTATCAAATTAAAATCACCTCGCCTACCTCCACCTATTCTCCATAAACCTTCTACTGTAAAGTGATCTTGTTCATTTCTTCTGCAGTAACTGTTTTATCATTATCATGCAACTCTCCATTATATTGTCTACACATAATTCTCAGCTGCTGTCGCTCAACGCAAAAAGACCCAGTAGAATAGAAACAGCAGAATGAAACTGACTCCAATCACGGGAATATACTGTCTAATCAAGGCTTCAATGTTGATTTGTCGAGCCTTTCTCCTGTACTTCTTGCTTTCGGTCTTTAGCGAGCTGCTGAGATCGCTCATCCTGTCCAGCGAGTCACCTCTATAGAGCAGGTCTTCAATGTTCTTGTTCATTACCCGAGTGACATCCTGCAGTTCCGAGTTGAGCTTGTCCAGATTTCGAGTGGCCCGAGTGTCCTGGTAGACCTGCTTTGTCTTTTGCAAGAAGTTGTCGAACCTCACGAACGGGAACGGTCTCAAGCCGGGCTTGCTCAGCTCGCTGCCGTAGGTCTGGATGAACTCGCGCGAGATTTCGTCTAGGTAGCTGAATGCCAGCTTTGCAGGGTACGACGAGTCACAGATGGTCAAGTAGATGACATCGTTATCTGGATCAAGAAGGTAGTAGATGTGGTAAGAGCCAGACTCGATGCTGGCTCGGGGTTCCGAATTGATGTTGACCTTTCGGACCAGCGCCTTGAGTTGGATCTTTTGTTCATTGAGAGCATTGTCTTCTTCAATGCTGGCAACAAATGGGAATCCGTCTCCTACTCTGGCGATATGTGTATGAAGGACCATTTTCGTGTTTGTAGTGGGGTGTCGGGTGTCGGGTGTTGAAGTCGGTTGTTGAAGTCGGGTGCCGGGTGTCGTGATATATACTGCTCAGCGCTGTTATTTACTGCTCCGTAATGTTCTCTGGTTCTCTGTGCGGTTCTCTGAGCTGGATGAAAACTATACAAATCGATACTTGATCGCAGGAGTAAGAGTGAAAAAATGTGGTGATGTGTTCAAATATGCCAATAATATGTCACGTGATTCAGATGCACTGACAAGATCCAAGGAAGCATTAGAGACTTGAGAAACAGAAACCTGAGGAACAGAAACCTGAGGAACCTGAGGAGCCTGAGGAACAGAAACCTGATAATCAGGAGAAACCTGAGAATCAGAAACCTGAGAATCAGGAGAAACCTGAGAATCAGAAACCTGAGAAACCTGAGAATCAGGAGAAACCTGAGAATCAGAAACCTGAGAAACCTGAGAATCAGGAGAATCCTGAGAATCCCAATACCTAATACCTAATAACCTCCACCATTAAAACTAAATAATGAACGCTGTTAAATGATATAACTCCTATTTCATATGCTACTATATTCACCACTCAATGCATCGTCCATACCACGTCCTACTCTTGCACTCACCATCCTCTCCTCCATCACCTGCCTCAGTCGTAGTAGTAACTGGATTGGTCTGCGTTCTGGTCACTATTCCAGTAGGCATCTCAGACGATAGCGTATTAGTAGTAATATTGGGATCCTCATCGTCCCCCACAAACTTCCAATTAAAACAGTCAAAACACATTTCAGGAACCTGACAAACAGGCGTAGAATTGTACTGCAAAATGACCTCGTCAATAACCGTATGAATCCGGTGGTTCAACATCGACACATGCCAGCCTTTGTCCGCCACCACGTCGTACACGCACTCCATGCCCGAATGACACCGGGTCTCCATCGCATAGCCTGCCACCCAGCACGAAGACCCGGCCCCGTTGCATAGTCCCATATATATCGGGTCTGCCGTATGGCCGACGTGCCAAATATGCTCGTCCCAGCGAGGCACCCCCGGAGGCATCGGCAAATGCATTCGCCGAGTCGCCAGCATCTCGCCCGGAGCTTCAAACGTCACCACCGGCAGCCCGTACGTCCTGCCCAGCAGACTCGCCAGCCCGCCTCCCAGAGAATGGCCCGTCAGCCAGATATTGCTCGTGGGGTAAAGCTCCTGGACGTTGCGGTACACGGCCATCGTCGACTTGTAGTACTTGTCCTTGTCGTAGAGCTCGCGCTCCAAACAGTCCTGGTTGCAAGTGTACGACTTGCCCGTGTAGCAGTCGCAGACCGTGTTCCAGTAGTAGCTGATTCTCGCGCAGCAGCACGAGAAGAGCAGGTTGTCGTTGGTTTTGTCCTTGGGAACGGTTTCGCCGCCAGAGTCAAATACAGCCGCACTAGTTCCTTTAATCGCAATTACGACCAAGCTTAAATCGTCAGTGGCGAAAACATGACCACGAACGCCGTCGTCATCCCAGCCCAGATGGAGCGTGTCGTTCCAAGGAGACGTGACGTTAGTCCAGTCCCCTTTGTAGTGCTCAGGAACGTAGGCGTTGGCAGCCATGTATGCGAGGGTTACGAGCGTGTCACGGTTCTCCATGTCGGGTACGTCGACGTCTTGTTGTTCCCAGTCGAGGCTTTCCGCAGAGAATTCGGGCATTTTGCGCTGCTGCCAGGTGTTTGCGTATTCAATCATCTTTTCGACGACGGCCGGGTCCCGGTCCTTGAGCCTGGTGATGGACTTGGGCACGGTGCTGACCGAGAGCTGCGGGTGAGTGAAGGACTCGTCCTCCATTGTGAGAGCCCCGGATTTTGGAGCGTTTAGAGTGCCGAAGGCGTTCTGGCCGTAGGGACGGTTGGTATTGTAGTGGATGATGTGTTTGAGGGCAAACTTTGGTGCATTGTTGGAGGTTGCTGGGGGTGAGACGAGTTCCGAGAGTGGTTGTAAGATGTTTGTGAAGAAGGATGCAAAGGAGCTATTTGACAAGCAGTATAAGAGAGAGATGGTGATTAGAAGGGATGATAGAACGAGTCTTGATCGAGATCGTTTAGGTGTATTTGGTGTTGTTTCTAGAGGTTTTCCCATGGTTGAACTAATTCTTGAGTTTAAGAATTGAAGATTCAGAGATCGGGATTACGGTGGTGTTGCTTATATTGGTGATTGCTGATGGTGGATGGTGATTGATATTGGTGACTGATGGTATTGCTTATATTGGTGACGGTATTGCTTATATTGGTGATGGTATTGCTTATATTTCTAATATTGCAATGCTCAAAATCAACTAAACTCTCACAGTTTTTGTCAACTATAATTCTACCTTCTCCCTATTCAGTTCGTCCTTGTTCAGTTCGTCGTTGTAGCTTTCGTGATATGTATTGGACAAGGAAAATGCTCGAAATCCAAACTTATAAACAATCGCACTCCCAATCTCAAACACCCAAAATCTTAAATGCCCACGTGATGCATCATCTACACGTGATACAGCTCATTACCCAATGTCTTAGTCATACATAAAGTACAAACCCCAACCCAGCATTCCCCAACAAAAACAGTACCACAATTGAAATGAATGTGTGGGCAGATTAAAGGTACCAGCAGACTGATATTACACTGGACGAGTCAGTCCCAGACTGGAACGCCTAAACACTTTGAGTGTTGTGGGCAAAGGGTTTTTCAACATTTTCTGTTTGATTTTTTTTCCTCCTTCTCATTTCACTCCACTCCTTATCCGACATTTTTTTTTTCTTCTCTGCTACCAACACCTTCTGTAACGTTTCGTTGTATGGGGGCCGGTTTCATTTACGTCCCGTTTTTTGTTCACAGTATTATTTGGCATCAGTCGACGCTGGCTTGCTAGATACGCACACTTCCTCAGATCAGCAAACACTTCCCAGGCCTGACGTCCTCACCAGTACTAATTCGCCTCTTGATTTGTTCCAGCCATGATCAATATTTCTGATCCATTCGACATGTCCAACATCTTGACGGAGGACAATCCATTCACGCTGAAGGACCACTTTGACTTCTCCGAAGACCTCAACATGGAGATGTTCTACAACTCGTCGCCAGCTTCCTCGAGCTCCTCCTCCAGCTGTGAGCAGGGCCCAAACTCAGGCGACGGTGCTCAGAGTCAAAACCAAAGTCACACTCCAAGTCAGAGTCACCTCCACCAGCTACACGCAAACGAAAATATCCAGAGCATCCACCACAGCAGCCTCCAGTCTGCTGATTTCCATGAGTTTCAAGAATATGAAGAACAGCTGCCAGCAACAGCTTCAAAGCCCATCCCTCCTGCAACAATAGCAGCAGCAGCAGCGGCGGCGGCGGCTGCTTCTTCCACTACAACGCCAGTCACAATCGCTCCTCAACCTCAGAAGAAGGAAATATCCGAGGCTTTAACCAAATTCCAGTTTGGAAGAGAACTTCCCGCTCCAATGCCTACAAATATACCCAGTATAGAGTCCAAGGACTGGAGCAGCATCGCCGGTGAACCAGACAAGCTGAAGTACAAACTTATCATCCAAGACGTCCCGTCGAAATCAAGAGTGGAGACCCAAATTAAAGTTGTCATGAGTTTCTTTCCTAATCCTACTGAAACCATAGTCCATCTCCCAGCTGACACTATCTCGAAGCCAAAATTACAGTTGAAGGAGGAGTTCAAACCTATACCTGAAAGCCTCCAAGTCGATACCATGGTCGTCTGCGAGAGCGACCCTACTAAATACGTCAACATCTGTCAAGGCTGCATGAAGAGAGAGAGAAAGCGGGCATTTCGAAAGAAAAACACTCTGCCCATTGAAGAAGCCCACTGGAACCGCGAAAAACGAGCAATAGTCTTCAACTGTAGAGAAGTCGTGGATCTGACGGTTAACGAAGAAGGAGTGAAGCAGCTGGAGCTTCCAATGAGAATGGCATGTTACTGTCGACACCACAATGAGAAAAATGGTTTTAGAGCATTATTTATTATTCGGGACCACGAAGGGACCATAGTAGCTAAGGGATCAACAAAAAGCATAATGATTACTGATGACCATAAGACCACAGCTGCTCCTAAGGGCTCGAGTCCAGGGATTGTTCTCAATGTCAACAACAAACGGCTCAATGAAGACGACGAGAAACCGAGAAAAAAGTCGTCTGTTGCCAGTACGCCCAATCTTGAGTTCAACATGCACTCGCCCATATCGCCATTCAAGCAGGACTCGCCAATGGCCAGTAGCACTGTTTCACCGCCCGCTATGAAGAAACAGTCTGTCGATGAATGGGCAAATTCGATACCCCATGCGCAACCGCATGAAATGAACAGTCATCTGCCACTGATACAGAGAATTATTCCAAGCTCGGGGCCCATTAGAGGAGGAATTGAAGTTACTTTACTGGGGAACAATTTTGTTAATGGGCTGGCAGCCAAGTTTGGAGAAAACAGGTCTATGAGCACGCAGTGCTGGAACAGTACGACAATAGTTACCAATCTGCCGCCCTCGCGAGTAGCTGGGCCTGTTGTAGTGACATTTGAGGGACTCACAATGGCGGAGCCTCAGGTCTTTTCTTACTACGACGATACTGACAGACAGTTGATCGAGCTGGCACTCCAGGTGGTAGGTCTAAAGATGAATGGGCGTTTGGAAGACGCCCGGGACATTGCGCGACGCATTGTTGGGTCTGGTACTGGAGGTATTGACACTACGGGAGTCAGTGGAATCTCTCTGGCCAAGTTAGACACGCTGTTATTAAAGTGCTTGGAACTGATTGACAGTTGCGATAGTGAGTTTATGCCCAACTGGCAGTTGAGCAACTCCCAAGGGCAGACAATGTTACACTTGAGTGCATGTTTGGGGTTGACAAAGTTTACCAAAGAGTTAGTTAGCCGAGATGTTGGGCTGGACGTTCAGGACAAGAGCGGATATACAGCATTACACTTTGCGGCATTGCATGGACATAAAGCATTGGTTGAATTGTTCTTGGTGAAGGGAGCCAAAGCTGAACAGCGCACGTATACCAAGCTGACATATAAGGACCTGATGGAGGAATATGAGCAGCAGCAATTAACACAGCATAAACAACAGCAGCAGCCTGAAGGACGGGCCATCAAGTCGGCAAACTTTGAGTTCAATGGCTCTGATGCATCGGACAGTTGTGAGTCGTCAGAAGAGGAGGATGGTGAAAGAAGTGAGAGCGGTCAGGAAGGACAAGAAGACTATGAAGGGTATCTGCCGAAGAGTTTGGTTTCGTACTTGCCCTCATGGAAAGATTTCAGGCTGCCATCGCCCAGTTTGTACGAGAATGTCATCAACGAGGAGCATTTTTGGAACTTTTTCTACAAGAATTTCTATCATTACTATCAAACTATGAACAATGGAGGGCCAGAAAAGCTTGACGGAGAGGGAGCTGAGAAGTTGCCGCCTAGTTATGAAGAGATATATCCTACTGGGTCGTCGTCTGGGGCGATATTGGATTATAGTAATTCATTGATAGAAGAGCCGAAGAGCAGTGTTGCTACGAATACGAGCCCGACTCCCAGGGCCACTTCCAACACTTGTAACAGCACGCCAGCGATTACTACGGCGGAGATTGAGATTGCATTATCAGCGGCGCGAGTGGTGCAGCCTACGGAAGAGGACCTTTTACAGGCCTGGAAGAGTAAGAGGAAGAAGATTCAGAACGATAGGATGTTTTTGTTTTTCTGGCTGCCGGTGTTTGTGTTTATGTTAATGTGGGTGTCGATGAAGTTGTTGAAATTGATGGAGAGTTTTGAAGTTAGCGAGAGGCTTCATGGGGTAGTAGTTGGAGTAGTTGATTGGGCTACTAATTGAGTCTGAAGAATCATTTGTCATGTATAATGTTTATTTTTTTGATGTTTATTATAATGATTTTATTTTTCTCATGAAGATATGGGGTTGGAGAATGGACTGGAGATTGGACTGGATGAGCTAGAGACTGGAGACTAAATAAGCTGGAATCAGACTAAAGACTGGATTCTGGACAAAGTTTTGTGCAAAGCCATAATTGGTTGAAACCTGGTGAACTATATTGAGATGAAGATGAAATGGACTGACCTTTTTTTTAATTTTATATATAAAGGATTCTTCCGCCCAACCTTTTTCTTTATCTTAACAATCTATCATCAGTACCCAGAAAAGCCATCATGTCTGCCCTTCTAGCTCCCATCCATCAATTGGCCTTCAGTCTCTTGTTTGGTGCTACTCTGTACCAATCATTCTGCGCCGGACTCATCGCCTTTAAAGTCCTGCCCTACGAACATTTTTCAACACTCCAGTCTGGAATCTTCCCAGTATACTTCTACGGCCAATCCATTCTGTCAGCAGTCGTTTTCCTCACTATTCCTGCCAGTATCTCCGCTGTAGGCTCTTGGGTAAACCTAACTGTGCTCGTATTACTCGTCACTTCCTTAATCAATGCATTCATCCTCATGCCCGTGAACCGTCGTGCTAAGGATGACCGTCACCGCCAGGAAGCTATCGACGGCAGAAGCTGCAAAGACCCGGTCAAGTCCGACGAAATGAAGCAATTGAACAAACGGTTCGCAAAGGTTCACGGAGCTTCGGTTCTTGTCAATATGATCGGCGTCGGCACTCTTCTGGCTTACGGCGTAGCGTTGGCTGGTCGTCTCTAATGTCTTAGTCAACATGTGTATCTGAAATAACCATCATATAATCGTGTATATTTCAGAATGCTTCAAATATTTGGGAACCGTTACTTGCTTGCTTACGTACACTTCATAGCAGGGTAAGTCATTTTATGTGGGATGAGGCTGAAAGAATAGCCGAGGTTGATGACGTAAGGTGGTGGGGATCAGATCAACTTTCGGTTCCGAAGCCTAGAGAAGAATACTAAGCGACTAATTGGCCCAGTTCAACTGAATTACATAAGTTATTACACATATATTAGAAGAATCTGACGTTTGAGGCTAGACCGAATTTGGAACAAGGACAAAGGCCGGGTAATTCTCAGCCAATCTGGAAATATGCGTGAGTAGCAAGCATTAAATATTTTACTGAATAGCTCCAATTTACCTAAAAGTCTCAGTATGGGCTTTTCACTCTACTCTGCCATTTCTCCATTTCTTTTCTTTCTTTCTTCTCTTCCATTTCTCCATTTCTCTGCTTGCCACTTCCATTCTCTACTTAACCAGCCCTCTTACTCCCCTGAAATCAAATGTGTTCGATTCTAGATGACAAAGAACTTGTCGTACCATTTCTTCTTTTTGTACATTGGTACTCGTTCGATATTTTGGTATTAAACTATTTCAAATTGGGAATTGAAACGATGGAAAAAGAAATGAGAAAAACGGTTTTTTTTATGGGTGACGAGTTATTTATACATCAAGTATCAAATATATGTCTATAATTATCTGCACTGGGATGGTGGTTGACCGTTACAGATGCCAGGTTAGCTTCGGTCTAAAACTCGAGACGAATAAGTTTGAGCGATTGAGACAGAGCCGATGTTTTATTAGGCATGTCGAGCTGTCAGCAAGAATGCTTGAAGGGATAAGGTCCAGGAACTGGGGGAGGCTAAGATGAAAGAGGGAATAGCGACGTAAATAGCGACTAGGGGGAGCTGCAGGACGGGAATAAACTTTTTGTTATTGGTGGTTCCAGTTGGGTGAGGACGAAATCTAGTTCCAGTTGAGACTAGGTTGGAGCAGTACAGGAGAATCAGGGAGTTTAGGACGGCCGGTTAGAAAAGTCAGGACAGGATAGCTAGGAAAGGACAGTTAGAACAGTTACAACAGAACAGTTAGAACAGTTAGAACAGAACAGCTAGGATACCCAAGTCTGGTACAGTTAATCTCCTGGCTGACTCTACTTGATCTAGTTACTCCTGTTTCTTCTCATTCCCACTGACCCCTTCATACTCTCTCCATACTTCAAACTACTCATGTATAGTCAAAACAAATAATAAAATATGAAAAATGCTATACAATTGGTAATACTAAAAACCCTACTCTCTTTTGTTACTCTGTGCTTCCTTCGGTACTTCGGCCCTGTCAACGCTCGGGCTCCATCTGACTTAGACATCACAACCTACCTGTCACTCGGATATGATCCCGACACTACGCCCATCTGCACCGAACTTGGACCATCGGACCCTCGTGTCTGTCCCGTCTCCCGAACCTCAAACCTCAAACCACCTTAAACCCGCTCAATACATACCCTCTATCATTCAGCATGCAATATGATGTATCTTCCAACGTCTCTCGGCTCTCCTCTTATACCCATATTCATCCTATTTCTGCCTCGAATTGGTAATGTCCCTGCTTAAAAAGGGATAACAAAATCAATGTCTTTGGGACCAGATCCACTATTTTCTTTTTCGCCTCGCTCTACTACTGCACCTATTTAAAGACCAGTGCCAAATTGCTTTTGCCGAAAATCCCCCTGTTTTTTCTCATTTCATAAGATTCATCTTGTAGTATCACAAATGTCTCGATCGCTGCTTTCCCCTTCAAGACGCCCCTTTACTGCTTTCGTAGTCAAACTCAGTCACAAACGCTTCGTTTTCAGCGATAGGCCCAGGGGCTGTAGTCTACATTCTATTTTCTTTTCTTTTTTCTGACAATCTTTTCTTTTTCTGACTTTTTATTGTCTTGCCTGCCCTACTCGCTCCTTCTCCTATATATATATTCCAGATTTTCCTCTTGTTCGTCTTTCCTCATCTCTTCTTCCAAGGTTCGTCTGTTCTGTGAACGGTTTTTCTTCATCTTCGGTCTGATAATATATGCATTCATTTAACTTATACGCTCATTAATTCTGCATCAACAATGTCTTCAAAACAATTCACACCCCAATCTCTAGACTCGCAAGTCTTTGGCAAACCACAACACTCTCCCTTTGAACAGGCACAAACCCACGAAGATGAATACCTACAAGACTACTACGAACACATTCTAGCCCAGGAAAAAACACCCTCAAACCAAATATTGCTGAAAATGATTGAGCTTCAACCAGAAATCAAGTGGTTCATGAGACCCTTTTTGATTGACTTTCTCAATGATATCTTGATTGAGCTCGGTCTCAGCAACAACCACGAACTCATTTTCTTGACAATGAAAATCGTCGACTTTTACTGCTCAAAGCGCATTGTAGCCAAAAAACACTTGCAACTTATTGGCTCTGTCGCCATTTGGATGGCTATCAAAATCGTCGAGAAAAAGTCCAGATTCAACACCACCTCGTCTCCTGCTGACTCTTCTTGCAGCGCTTCCCGAAGCCTTTTGGACAACTTGATTCACTTCTGCTGTGGAATCTATGAGAAGCCTATGTTTATCCAAATGGAATCTCACATTTTACAAACACTCAACTGGAATCTCTCTTTTGTCACCATTCCAAAGTTCTTAAACATTCACTTACCAACACCATTGACTTCGTCGTCTTCTGCATTATATTCTCCATACCAGCAGCCTACAAACTTTCATCTACATCAGCTGGCTCTGTATATCTCTGAAATCTCTTTATACCACAAGCAGTTTATCAACTTTCTGCCCTCGACGATTTCCAACTCTTCCATTTTAATTGCTTCCAATCTTTTGGGCCTTCAGCCTCCTTCTTTGGTGTCTTCTCCAAAGAGTATCGACAATGATTGCATCAACTTGTTGTTGAAATATATGAATACTCCAACAAAGTCTCTCCAAAAGAAGTATAAGCGGATCCTCAATTATGTTCAAACTCTTCAGCAGCAGCAGCAGCAACAACAGCAGCAGCAGCTACAAGCACAAGCTCATCAAGAACATTACATTACTCCTCCCCAATCACCATTCAAACCCGAACTTAGCATTTAATTTATAAAAAAACCCATTTTATTTTTTCACTTTCCTCTCCATTTGTCTCCTTTTTAGATTTTGTTCATAGACTGTTTATAATATATTAATTTTTAATTTCTCTACTGTTGCTAAATATTTATACTGGAATGCGTCCTTGGAATTTACCTCCTACTAAAGTCACCTGATTTCACAAACTCAAATAGGCAGTTTGTGTTTATATCACGTGATTGTAAGTGATATAATTAGGTCTAAGCCACATGAGGAAGTTTGTGATACTAAATGGACACAGATTTCTTTATAGTATTTGTACCAGTAATTGGATTAGTCGTTATAATTCTTTCGAAAGACAAAGGCCTTGGAATTCACCAAACACCATTTTTTTGTAGTCAAAACTAGTGACATTTAATACTTAAAGATTAAAAAATACCTGGCAGTTGAGAATTACGTTCAAAGCAAACAGCAAACACCGAACTTCACAGTAGGCCAGGATCTTTTATTTAGCCAAAGCAAGACCAACTGCACTGTGCTTGTAGTCATATACAGAGTAGTACTTTCTAAGGAAAGCATCGCCAATGATGGAGAGAGGTCCAACGGGCTCAGGGAAGTCCATGGCAGTAATAGCAGAGATACAGGTACCTGAGACAGCCAAGGTGTAGTCATGAGCAGAAAGAGTGAAGTTGTAGCCATCAAAGTTGAAGGTGAGGTCTGGCAGAGAGTCAAGAGTGGAACAGTCGACAGAGTATTGACCGTTCCAGCCCTTTTTGGCGCCAATTCTAGCATTGATGAGCTCGGCTAGATCAGAGGGGAAGGTGAGCAAAGAAGTACCAGTATCGATAACAGCACCAGTGTCCTCGAACTCGGCGGTATCATCGCCCAAAGTAAGAGAGTCGAACTTGACTTCCCAGTAGGCCTTACGACGAACTGGCAAGTATGTCAGATCTCCCTTGAATGCAGACTCATCAATACCACCCAAAGTGAAAGAACTATCAGTATTCTCATTAGTGTCTCCGAGCTTGAACGCAAACAAGTTCTCGTCAAGAGAGCCTTGGTTCATGGCATTGTAGAATGGAGGAACCATGTGGTCTACAGAAATGGTATCGAAACCCAATCCGAGAATACCATCGAATTTGCCAAAGGCAAAGGCGAGACCAGGCTCGGAGGTAGCCTCAGCGAAATCCTGTTTGGGGATGACAAAGTCTCCAATGGTAAGGGTGTCTTGTGAGACGAATCCCTCCAAGCTGCCTGAGCCATATTGGATGGCGAATTCGGTGCCATTGGCCTTATAAGTGCTTGAAGCAGAAGAATCATACTTGCTGTGCAAGAAGCAAGCAATAGAGCTACACTCAGTACTGGGGACCCAAAGGTTGGAAGAGCCAGTATCCAAGATAACTTTGAATTTCTGGGGAGGAGTTCCAAGAGAGATTTCAGCATAGTATTGGGCATTCAAGTAGTTAGAGACAGGAATTGGTTCATGTCCATCAGCGACAGTTGCAGCTTCAAAGAGTGGTTTTCCAAGTATTTGTTGGCCAGCGCCCAAGTACTTGTTTCCAAGAGACATGATGTGGTCCTGGAATGCTTCCTATTGAAAGTTAACAAAAAGTCCATTGGAATTGAGTAGGATCAACTGGCTAGCAGTAGGAGGATCAAGTAGGAGGAGCAGAATCAAGTAGCAGTGGTCTCAATGGTCTCAATGGTCTCAATGGTCTCAATGGTCGCAATTGCCGCCATAGTAACAACTAACAGAACAACATTTGCCACTCAAAGACCCTACACCATCAGCTATCCTGCACTGATAGAACAGGCGGGTGGCAAACTTTTGTCATTAAACAAATCTACTTACAGCAGACATAAACTCATCACTAGAAGCCTTCTTAAGAGGAACCCTGAAGTGTAACTGTTAGATATTGACCGTCAATTGAAGCCTCCAAAGGCTCCCTAAACACCAGCAAATCCACTCCATCACTTACTTGTGAACAGCGGCAGTAGCCGTATAGGCCAAATAGGCAACAGCAGTTGCAATTGAGAATTTCATAGTAAATAGAGATAGTGCTTGATAGTAATAAATGGTGGTAGAGAAGGAAAGGAAAACGAGAGATTGGTAGGAACAAAAGTTGGAAAGAGAAAGAAAGGGACTTTAAATGATTTCAAATTTGGGGGATTTTCTGGAGAAACAAAATCCTGGGTTAAGGTTAAGAAACCTTGTTAGAATTTCAAGGGTTAGGTTTCAATATAACGCAGCCATTCAGATTATAAAAAAAGCGTCAATACCACCGCAGTGTTGAGTGAAGGCTATACTTGATGCGCAGCTTAGAGGAGAGAGGATTTGGATGGTGGCGAAAGATCTTGGGTGGCAATCATGCTGTTTAGTCAAAGTGTATCAGTTTTTAAATTACTGACTAAGATCAGTATCAAGAATGACAATGGATATCTTTAAATTTCAAAAATAGAAAACATGGTTGTATAGTGTAGTGGTCATCACATCGGATTTTGATTGTCAATTGAAGTTTCCGGGAACCCCGGTTCGATCCCGGGTACGACCTTTTTTATTTTAGTTTTTGACAGTCAATTTTTTTGTGCCTTTACTACCCATTCCCGTTTGAAAAATAATTTTGTGTCTTGACACACTCTTTGAACATCTCGTCCTTCTTTTTGTGAATCCTTTATATTGCATTCTTCTAATAAGCATCAAAAGCTGTACTAAATTGATCCGTCGCGATTGATACCATCAATCATGAGTCAACAATCAGCACAACCTCAGCAAGGCCAGCAGCAGCAGCAGCAGCAGCAGCAGCAGCAGCAGCAACAACAGCGTCAAACCGTTCCAGATACTACCAAGTTTGTTCTGGAATATCTGAGGAAGAAAGGATTTAGCAGAGCTGAAGCTGAAAGCAGACTGGAAAGCGCGCAATATAGTACACCCAAAGTCACGTTGAATAATGATAAAGCATTGGCCAAACGCCTAGGAGTGAGGTGGTGGAATCAGACTGGAATTGAAATTGGCGGCCCGAGAGCTGGTGTGGTTGAACGTGAAATAGATTTGGTGTTTCAGGAACTGGTCGAAAAGGTTACAGACTTTGGTGATAGCAGCAGCGATTTACTATGGAATCTGGGTGTTGGACTGGCGATGGAGTTGGGATTGAGTGGTGATTTCAAAAAGGCTGATAAAATGGTGGACCATTTGAAAAAGCTGGAAAGCTCCAACTTGGAGCACTTAGATATTCTGAAAAAACTGAAAGACATTTTGGAATCAAGAACGAAGAAATCTCTGTCTCCTGGTGCTGCCCCAGCCGTTGTATCAAGCACCGCGATCCCAGATTCTACGCCTGGGTCGGCTAATAGTGCTGGAACAGAAACAAGTGCCAGCGGCAACGGGGTACAGGAAAAACCAAAGGAATTTGGTGATAATGAATTGGTTAAATCGTGGACTTTGGAAAAACATAATGTAGAGTTGACACAGGTGATATTACAGGCACTATTGGAGTTCTTTGATGGATTAAAAGACGTCGCTTGCAGAGATTTACTTTTGACCGTTTTGAAAAAGTATACATCTCTTTCAAAACTGTCAGAAAACAAAAAGGAAGAAGAAGAAGAAGACATACAACAAGTGAAGGAAGAAATACCAGACGCCCTAGACTTTCTTAATGGCGATTTGAACGACCCAATGGACCTTGATTCCAGTTTATTTGGAAAATCATTAACGCCAGATGCGACTGCTTTTCCTGTCAAATCTGAACCTTCAATTGCAAATGGCAAAACTTCAATCGACTTAGTGAGCCAGTTGACTAGTTTTCAAACCTCTCGCAATAAAGTCAGAACTACTGCTATTCAAGCTTGTCTTCCAAATATTCAAATGCTTACTTTTCAAAATGCTCGAGGCAATCTGAACACTATAAAAATTTCAAAGGACGGTGAACTGATTGCTGCTGGGTTTGCGGACAGTATGATCAAGATATGGAATACAAATGGAGACAATATCAAAACCGTGTTGGACTCCTCGGACGCTCCAGGAGCAGCGTACCAACGATTAATTGGACACGCCGGATCAATTTACGGCTTGGACTTTAGTCCAGATAGTAGATTCTTGTTGTCGTGCTCTGAAGATCGAACTGTTAGATTATGGTCCATGGAAACTTTTCAATGTTTGGTATGTTATGAAGGCCATAACAGTATTGTCTGGGACGTCAAATTTGGTCCTTTTGGCAACTATTTCGTTACTGGATCTGGGGATCAAACTGCCAGATTATGGTCTACAGATCAGATTTATCCTGTACGCATATTTGCTGGTCATCTAAGTGATGTTGATACTGTCGTTTTCCATCCAAATGGCAAGTACATTATTACTGGTTCCAGCGACACTTCGTGTAGAATGTGGGAAGTTGAGTCTGGAAATTGTGTTCGAGTGTTTCCTGGTATGGGAAAACCAGTTACCTGTCTTTGTGTGTCTCATGATGGCCGATGGCTTGTCAATTCGTCACTCGATGGTTTAATCTCTCTTTTCGATATGGGCTCTGGCCGTCGGTTGAAGGTTTTGAAAGGCCATGGCAAGTTGCCTATATATACACTAGCTTTTTCTCCCACTGGTGATGTTCTTCTTTCCGGATCAGCAGATTGTACTGTTCGAGTCTGGGACATTCGTAAAAGTACTTTAGATCAAGGTCCTGAAGCAGAGAGTTTTCTTGGTGGTGATTCTAATGGAGCCACCGGGGCTAGTACAATCAAAGACACAGCTGGATCCGCTGAAGCGTTGAAGTTTGATATTGAAGCGAGAAAACGAAAAGATATGGGAAGTTCAACTGACATGATGACCGTCTTCAACACTAATAAAACTCCCGTTTTAGAGCTCAAGTATCTCAGTGGTAATTTATGTCTTGCTGCAGGAGTTCTATCGTAATAAATCTACAATGATGCTTTTTTATAAATCTAAGAATACTATAGTGTAACGTATTTATTTATTTTTTTCTTGCTATATTTAAATGATCTATATGATTTGAGAAGTAGACCGAGAGGATGTATCGGAGCTAAATATTTCATTTTCATTATCCAAAATATCAGATTGGCTTTTCTGTTCATGGCTTTCTTCTATAGTTTTAATACCTTCAATTTTCGTTTCGTTAGACTTTTCATAAGCTTGTAGCTCTGGCCCAATTTCAACAGTTGCACCTTGACTTCTTGCACGATCAACCCAATCCAATGCCACATCGAACTGAGCGCTCTTCGTATAGTACTTGACAAAAGGATCTACTAGCTTGCTCGTAATCGGCACTTTGTACTCAAGTGCCATTCGAAACACTCCTTGTGCTGACTTTTCTTGATTCATTGAACAGAGATATTTGATCATTTGGGGGAATGCCCGATATTTCTGACCAGTATAATGATATTGTGTGTGTTTGTGGTATTTAGTTTCAGATACCGGAAGTAATGTAATCAGATCTTGAATTATGGAGAATGAAAATGCTGCAAAATCAGGAGAATAGAATCGACTTGTAATTGATTTGATAAAGATATCGAAAACATACTGATATTGATAACGAGATGGCACTGGTTGTGATTTAAGAAATTGAATGAAATAACTGTAAAACTGTCTATATTGTGTTAGCGAAGATGTTGTCTGTAGAGTTGCTGAGTACAATGTTCCTAGTGCAATTGGATTGAAGTTGTGGTGCCTGGTTCGTTTTGTAGCAGATGGTGATTTAGTAGCTGGATGGATTCTTGGAGTATAGGAAGGCATTTCCAAGGCTGAGCTGTCAATACTGGAATAATAACTGTTGAATCCAAGCTCGTCTAATCGAGTATTTCCAAAATATTCTTTGTAGAATTCAAACACAAATATTCCATGAAAGTGTTTTTCAACCAGTTTTAATATATCTGCACACAGAAACTCTGGAAATGAAAGGTTCTTTTCGTGAATTGAGTCTAATACTTCAAAACATTTTGGAGCTCCATAAGTATCAGATAAAATTCGAAAGCCTCTAAACAAACTCGCGTAAGTTTGAATTGTCGGCTTCAAGTCATGTTGGATCATAAATTGGTAAACAGATAGTGCTCCAGATATTGATCCAGTATCACTAGAGTATCTCATAGATATTTGTAATACCTCCATTAAATTTGTATGCCCATACTGAAATACAACTTCATTTAGAATCCAATTTCCCAGAGTAGTTGCAGCACTCGTTTGAATTCTTCCTAGTTGTGAGAGAATCAGTTTGTATGCATTTAATGATAGCACTGGGGTCTTGGGCTTGGAATCCAATTTCAACCTGGCCAGCTTGTCTGCAATGTGAACCAACGACTTTTCGGCATCAGTTCCTAGAGATAAAATTCGCAAAACTAGCGGGTCAAAGTCTTGGGATTGTAGATTGGCATTTTTTGTTAGGAATAATGCGTAGAAGTCAGAGTACATATCTTTTGGCAATTTACCAATCAAGCCAAAGATCACAGTCGTAAATATATTGATTTGGCCCATCTCTGAAGACACTGATTCAATAGCTTCATATATCAGATCAGACTGAGTTGTAATGCCATTTTTATCAACAATATTCAACGCTCTGTCTATCAATGCGTTCAACGCACCCAAAACTGCTTTGTGATATCTTGAATTCAAATAATTCATTTTCAACAGCTCTCCCTCAGAGTTTTTCACTGCATAGAAGTCTTTTCTGGCAATTTGTTTGAAAATAGCCAACCCATCTTCTACTGATTTTGATTGAATCATTAGTTCTGGGGCAGACATCATGACTACTGGAGACTGTGATATTTCGTTCCAATAGCTCTCGAAAAGCTCCCAGTTTTGTTCTTGAGCTAGATTTGACATGATATTTACAATAACATTTGTTCCGGCCTGATGTTTTGAGCTCCATTTGTAGGTGGTTGGCAAGGCATTAGGATTGATATATGCTCTGGATCTCCCTGGTTTTCGAGATTTGGTTTTGGACAAAGTATTAGACCAAACGCCAAAGGCAGAGTCCAGTAGTTCTCGAGTTCCAAAAGGCTGGAGAGGTGAATGCACTGACTGGCTTTTGACAGATGGATCGGTCAAAACATTGTCGGTTTCAATATTCGTTCCTCCGTCTCGAATATAAGTATGTGCATCTATACCAGAAGACCTTAAGTTTGCCTGACGTATTTCAGTTATGACTTTCAAAATATCTTGAACCTCCACCAGACTCTTCCTGTCCAGAGACTCTATTGACTTTTCCAGCACATCGAGATGTTTCTTAATGTATGAAAAGTACTGGACCTTAATTTTACCGTTCATCTTCTCCAAAACACTTCAACGCACTGATAAGCACCCGGTTAACTTCCAAACTTCTATGTATTCCAAAAACCAGTAGCCGACTGTTCATGGGGCCAGTCTGAATAGATCTCCAAAGTTTGTCTCTGATCACGAAGATGAGATTGAGTGGTTTGGAATTTAGACAGAAAATTTGAATAAGAAATTATGTAATATAGTTGCACGGCTGACTACAACAGGACAAAATGAGAATCAACGAAGGACAAAAGACTTGGAGAAGTGAATAAGAGCATGTTAGTTTGAGTACTCAATTATGGGTCTTCCTGTTTGTCTTGGACTTGCCAGTTATAGTCAAAAGAGACAAGAACCTGACTAAAATTCTGGTTTCATTTACTGGAGATTGCAAATAAGCAGTTCAATGCCGAAGCTGGAGATGCTTTGGACTGTTTAACCAAAGTTTGTGTACATTTTGCCAATCAGAAACTCATTTTATGGCACACTATTTGCCATCTGTCTGATCACAAGCTGAATTAAGAGTAGACTGACGTCTGTCTAAGCTAAATGAAGCTCTATGAGTTTGACAGATTCTCTCAACTTTTTTAGCACAGATTGGGAGAGATTGGGGAGATTGGGGAGATTGGGGAGACTGGGGAGACTTTAGAAAGACTTAGGAAGACTTAGAAAGACTTAGAAAGACTTAGAAAGATCTCAGAACAGACTTTAGAAAGACTTTAGAAAGACTTTAGAAATACCTTAGAAAGACTTTGGAAAGACCTTAAAAGACCTTAAAAGACCTTAAAAGACCTTAAAAGACCTTAAAAGACCTTAAAAGACCTTAAAAAGACCTCAGAACAGACCTTAAAAAGACTCCACATCACTCCCAGTACACCTCTTCAAATGACAAACATCTCAAGTCGCACTGCTCAGCTAGAACCGGCTTTCAGGTCATTCAAATAGCCCATTGACAGCTTAAACGCTGATTCTCAAGCCCAATTAAGATTATGACCTAACCCCATATGATGACTTCACATGCCAAACACAAACCCGTTCTCCAGCTATAAAGAACTTTGATCTGTCTAATCTTTCTTCCTCCTTCTCAGATTCTACTGGCATTGCGCTTCTACTGAAAACCCAATCATTGACCTCGCTTTGAAAATGGTTACCAAATCTCCTTTAGCTGGTATGTTGATTGATTCTTCAGGGTCTAAAATGACACTAACCTCCTATATAGAACATGTCCAAAAGAACCCCAATCCTCAGGACTCATCCCAGGACCAAGATCAGTCCGATGAATGGGCTGTAGTCGAAGCAGACAGCTCTAATTCATCTCCCTTATTCAAACCAAGTGCTCATAGAAGAAGCTCTGTCAGTTCCATGAGCTCTCTCGAAGATGACGCTTATTCCGTACCATTGGAACGTTTAACTGTTTTGGACTTCTTGGACTCCATATCCATGGGCACAAATATCACCAAAAATCTGGTTAAGCGCAAGGGTGGTGAGCTCAAGACTTTTGCTAAAAAGCAGAAAACCAAGTACGAAACATTTGCTAAAAAGCACAAGTCCAAGTATGAGAATGATTTGGAAAACCTGAGCTCTACTGTTATTAAGAAAATTGACAAGTTGGAGGAAAAACTCTCTTCTTCTCAAATCATATCCACCCGAGAAAAACTCACCTTCAGCTTGGGTGTCCTGAATATCTTCTATGTCGGTTATATCATTGGAAAGCATCCTGAATGGTTTCATACTTTCTATTCTTTGGAACTTGCTTTCCTCATGCCCATCCGATTGTACACTTACTACAAAAAACAGTATCACTACTTTCTGGCTGACCTCTGCTACTTTGTAAATATCTTGAATCTAGTATTCATTTGGGTGTTTCCAGAGTCTGGTCCTCTATTTATCAGTTGCTATGCATTTTCTTTTGGAACACTGTCTTGGGCAGTGATTACCTGGCGTAATTCGCTGGTGCTTCACTCTATCGACAAATCTACGTCTACATTCATTCATATTCTTCCGTCTACAGTTTTCCATGTGATCACTCATTTGCTAAGCGCTGACTTTAAACAACGGAGGTTCCCTGGTGCTCAAGAGGTTACTCATTGGAACACTTTCAGAGGTGTTGGCTACGCTTCTCTTGCTTATCTTGTTTGGCAATCACTGTATCATTATTTCATTACGTTGAAACGACAACATAAAATCAAGGCTGGCCGTGCTACAAGTTTCGAGTTTCTTCGAAAGTCGTACTCCAAATCACCAATTGGTAAATTCGTCAATGGTCTACCAGAGCCATTTCCTGTTGTTGCCTTCACTCTTATTCAGTATGGATATCAATTAACGACCATGTTATTGTGTCCAATTTGGTTTTCAAGTAAGCTCTTGTCCAGCTTATTTGTGACATTTATATTCTTCTGGGCTTCTTATAATGGAGCTACATACTACATTGATATTTTCGGAAAACGATTCCAGAAGGAATTGATCAAGTTACAAGCAGAGGTGTCTGACTGGAAAGAGGAAACCATGAAGACTGAAGAAAGATCTGCTGGTTTATCAACATCTGTTGATATTGCTGGACAAGAATCGGTACAATCCAATCAATCTTAAATATATTTCAACATACTTTTAATTTACTCTTTATATTCATTACTTCCTATGCAAACGCTCTTCATGGCTATTATGTACATTTTATGACCATATCCTATTCTCAGTGCTAATCCAACAGCTCAACGTGAACTGCATTTTCAGTTGATGGCCATACTGAGTTATCAAACCTTCTTTTGAATAACCGGGCTTCCGAGTTGCTTGAAAGTCTAAGAAGCCAGCTAGTTTCTGAACTGCTCACCTCTACAGGTAGCTTTTGTATTGCTTCTTCTTCGTTTGAGTAAAATTCAAAATCCCAAGCAACTTGAGCTATCAAATCTCGCTCTGTATGCTGAGGTAGATTGCGTAAAATCACATAGTTACAAAGATCACCTTTTAGTTTCTCCAGAGTATTATCACCAGTAAGAACCTCAGACTTGAACTGGACTTTAAGTCCATCGATTTCAGCACCCAAGGTTTCGGAGTAGTAATGAAATGCTAGTTGAGGAGTAGGAAAAACGAGAAAATAGCCAATATTTCTCTTCAAGTTGAAGGAATCTCGGTTGCGAAAGACCTGAAAGTTATATGCTGGTGTAGGAGTTATTTGTGCTTCTGGAGGTGGTAATATTCGATAGAAATCAGAAGCATTGAAAGACAAGTGGCCGCAGGGCCAGTATAACACGCTTGATTCAACTGCTGAATTGTCTATAGCACTTTCTTTAGTTCTTGATTGCCGGTAGTCTTTCGTAAACAAACTCATTGCCTGATCGTTAGGCTTGAATATCTGCCCAAGAAGTTTGCTTGTACCCTCCGACAGATCAATGTCTTGTTTTTGGCGCTGATTTCTGTTAACATTTCTTGATACTAAAACACTACAAAGCATTGAGCTGTCACTAAAGTGTCGAACAGTATTGACCAAGATTTGAGGTCGCCGTAAAACCTTCATGATTATTTTGTTCAGTATCCTGATATATATATATATATATATATTGGACTGAATAGGCCCATGACATTTGGGAACTTATTTGCATGTAGAAAACCTAACCCTTATTATAAGTCCCAATATATATGATCTAGGAATTTTCGCGGGCCTTGATCCCACTAGCAAGACCAAGCACTCTGGAAGATCACTGTAGAAGGAAGCTATCATGGCGATTTCAGTTGACGAGGAGACAAACATTGATACTATTAGTGTGCTTCAAGCAGATAATATAACGACATCTAGTGAAAATTTGCAAGTCTCTAAATCAAAGAAGCGATCCCGAGAGGATGAAGTGAAAAACTCCATTGAGCAGCCAGTAAAGAAGAAAAAGTTCAAAGTTCCAAGCTTATCTTGTATTCCTAATAATGTCAAGGTAAGATTGCATGTTAAAGACTTGCGAGATCTGGTTACATATGTTGTTGCAGACGGAAAGGCACCAAGTTGGCTCGCAATACAGAACAGAACTTCTATAAAACGAGTTGCGAGTGTCTGGATACCATATCTATACCCCGAAGATTTGGGCTTAAGAGATATGAAAGAAATAAAACCTGTTCAGATTCAAATCGACAGTGCCAAACCGTCGAAAGAATTAACATTTTTAAAAGACAAATGCTCAATTATGTTCCCAGTTATGGCCCCGGGAAATAGAGCAGCACTGCATTCTCCATTTGAAGAGTTCACGGAGGTTCCTCTCACGAAGGAAGAGAAAAAACGAAAAGACAACGATGCCAAAACCCCAGCTAAAGTCACTCCTATGGACTGTATTTTGACATTCCAAGATATGGTGGACAATAACTACCCACTTCACCCATTAATTGAGCATTTGCCTGAAAATATTTCAGTGGACTTACCTGAAGGATGGGTTGATACTGCTCCAGTGGAAAACTTGAAATATCAAACCAAGATCTTTGGAGTGGATTGTGAAATGTGTGATACAGCTTTGGGCAAAGTAGTCACAAGAATCACAGTGGTAGCTGAAGGTAATAAAACGGTATATGATGAGTTTGTTAAGCCAGATCAACCGATCACAAACTATTTAACAAGATATTCGGGCATCACTGAAGAAATATTAGTTAATGTTACAAAGACGCTTCCAGAAGCTCAAAAGGAGATACTACAACTGATCTCGGCAAATGATATTTTGGTTGGCCATTCGTTAAATTGTGATTTAGATGTATTGCAAATTAGGCATCCATTAGTTATAGATACGGCCGTATTATATGGCACAAAAGGTTCTCAATGGAAACCTGCTCTTCGAAATCTTACAAGCAGCTTTCTTGGCCGGGAAATTCAGAAAGGTACAAATGGGCACGACTCGGTTGAAGATTCCATTGCTTGTTTGGATCTTCTCCAGATGAAGCTTAAATTTGGTCTGGAGTACGGAATCAAAAAGGACACCAAAAATATTGTAGACCGCTTGTTCACGTCTGCTCAAGGCAAAAAAACTTCTACGATTATCGATCAACAAATAGGCAAATGGTCTGCTACAGCAGCAACTATCATTCAAACGAAAACTGATTCAGAAAGTGTACAACAAGTTACTCACAATATTTCAAAATCGAATTTCACTTGGGTCAGGCTCCTTGATCTACATAATCTTCGGTCAAAAAATATCATGAATCGCATTGATGACGCTGGTTATGATTGTGAACCAAGTGCAAATGAGCTTCAATCAGCATTTGCAAAACTAAATAAAGAACTCTCAGAAATTTACGACAGCCTACCACCTTACACAATGATGTTAATCTGGACTGGCCATGGTGACCAGCGCCGGATGCGCGAGCTACACGCTCAAAAAAGACAATTTAACTTGGAGTACAACACCAAGAAATGGAACGAAATTTCTGTTACTTGGAGTGACAAAGATAATCAAGCGTTATTGAGGGCTACGGAAAAAGCTAGACTCGGGGGTGCATTTGTTATCTTGAAGGGCGAGAAAGACGGTATAGAGGATGAGAGAACACTTAAGAAAGCCAAAGTAAATTAGATTCCATTTTGAGATAGAGTAATGAACAATTCCGTACAGGAAAACTTTCGTTAACTGCCTGATATTCAATTTGTCACTAATTGTCTTTTGAGAACAAATAATACTTCCATATTCAATTAAATGAAATAAACTATTCTTCACTATTTGGTAATTGTACCAGGTGAGCAGTGGTTGTATTTTTCATTGAATGGTACAAGATTCTTTCAAACACATGTATTAAAATCATGCTACCATCTATTAAAAATGGAAATGCGATGAAATAAAAACAACTGATTTTTTCAATTTATATGTTCAATCCGATCAATCATCATTTCAATTCAGTTTTGTTTAAATTGAAAGTTTGTTCTAGCTGGTTTCAAAAACAAAGGAACAACGATGTATATATATTTGAAAAAGAAAACATTTCATTAATACTTTTCAATGTGTGGTTGTTGGGCATGTGCACCATTGATATGGCTTGAAATTGTAATTCAGTTTGTTTTTTATTGTTGGCAAAAGATCTCAGAATAGTCAAATTTGGGTTTAAAATATTCATATTAGCTAGATTACCAGAATGAACAGATAATCGTCTTTCTGTGTAGTGGTTCCTGGAAGTTTCTAACTAGGTTTTTATTGAAAAGACTCAGTTTAGTTATTATATTTGGCCAGAATAGGCGTTAAAGTTTACAGGTACCCAGAGAGTAGAGAATGCTAATTGAACCGAGCTGGAAGATTCAAGTTTAGAGTTATTTTTAACTATTGCATTGGTTTTAGAAATAGGCGGTATACTTGCAAACTTTACAATAACTGATATTGTAAACTGGATCATAACTCCCTCAGGGAACACCTGCTTTCTGCACTGGCAATAATATAGACTGTTTTGCTACTGAATGGCAAACTCAATACATAAAATACTCGGTGGCTTTTTCAAGTTTCCTATTCCAATCTATTTCAGAACATGGAATTATTCAAACTCAATACCAAATTGCGCAGCTCAAAGTTCCAGGAACCCCATATGTATACCCCGTTGAAGTATTTTTGAGACGTTTAGAAGCTGAACTCTTTAATAAGTTGTTCCTGATCTACCAGCACTCGCAACGAAAAGCAGATCATCATGCTAGACGTATCTCAATTTCGTTATATTCATGCGGTGATCGCTAGTTCAGATTCATGTAGAGAAATGAAGTCCATATGGATGTTTTTTAATGGAAGTTCGTAATATTTAGCATAATAGTTCGTCTTGTAGGTTGCCTGATTACGTGTAAACGAGGTGAACAAGGAGATACTATCGACGGGTTTGGATTCAGAAACATCTGAGACATCCGACCAAGATATATCTGAACTGTTCGTTTAAAGCCATTGAATGTACAACTTTGCCATCATGTGATGAACGAAAAGGTAATTTCTCTAAAAGATTTTGACAGAATTTAGTTGCTACTTCCAGATTTATAATATTGGTACCTTTTTTTGAATTTTACCTATTGGCTGTTTCAGAATTAATAGAACCTCAGTAAACTCTGTTTCGAGAGGCTCAATTGAACGTGTAGATTGAATGTAATCTTTCAATAATATACGTATTCATTTTATGCACAGCTTGAATACATTTCCGTAATGAATTTCAACGACGTTCTTCAGGGCGGACAAGGCGGCTGGCAAGAACGTTTGAAATCATTCAGCTAAAGATGAATGGCATCTAAACTTCTAGCTCGCTGATAACAATAGAGCTATCACAAAACAAACTGGGAGACAGTTCACTGACTTTGAAGGAGTTGCTTTTGAGACTCAATCTCAATTTTAATTAATTTGACATTAATTGATTTATTACAAAATATCGTGGCACCGGTTATATAGTGTGGTTAGTATTTAATATGAATCAATTTTTGCTAATAGAGACCATTTTTCAAATCGTAGCAGAAATTCGTCAAAAATAGCAAATGGTAGTTCTGCATGATGCAGAAAGTATGCAACTTTATTTTGAGATTAAAACCTTAAAATGTTGGTACATTGTCCCAGTTGCCACAGTTGAATAAGTAGGGTCTTGCATGGACCTAATGATTGCAAAAATCCAATTTTTGTCATATTTTAATTTTTGGCTTCAGCACAACTGACGTAATTTCTTTTTCCATAATACCAAAGAAATTTTGATGACAGTTTCTTTCTTCTCTAGTCTAGGGCAGAACTTTGATTTCGCTTGCCTTTGACCATTTTTCCCTGTCTTTTCTGCTTCTTCTTCTTTACTCTTCTCACTTCTTCTTACCATTCAATTCTTCTTCAGCAATTGTCCTTCCTCAGCAATTCAAACGCTGGAAATATCTTATCGCACGTTCTGTGATAATAGCTTCTTGTTTGTTTGATTGCTATAACTAACTCATCACCTATTACCGATCTCTTTTTTTTTTTGTTCCTGAATGCCATATTGTTTGCAAATTGCTTAAAAAATACCCCTCGTCGTTGGTCCGTTCTGAATACTTTCTCTAGTACGCAGTTCTAGCTCTAAACATTTATAATGGGCTCTCAAGATTCAACTCATACTGATTTTGACGATGAACACTTGTGCAAAAAATGTAATCTGGTACGTTACCTGTTGGTACTTTTTTATTACAGATTTCTAACTGAATTATCTCCAGGTCCTTGAAGAAGGAAGAGCCTTCGAATTGGGTAAGCAATTCTTTAACACCATTTTCTATTCATACCTTTGACTAACTTATGGCTATAGGCGATGATAGATGGCATGTAGAATGTATGTCTCACAATTACTATACTCACGATTCCAACTAACAGCAATATTGGAAATCTAGGTTTTCGATGCTCATCCTGCAATTCGCAACTCGACTGTAATGCCAATCTATTAGTGCTTGGAAATGGCTCGTTGATTTGCAGTAACTGTTCCTATCACTGTCATGTCTGTAAAAAAAAGATTGAAGATTTGGCTATCCTTACTGGCGACCAAGCTTACTGTTCGACTTGTTTCTGTTGTCGCAACTGTAAGAAAAAAATTGACGATTTACAATATGCCCGAACTACTCAAGGAATCTTTTGCATGAGTTGCCATGAAACACTTTTGGCGCGAAAGAAAAGAAACAATTCTAACAAGCTTCAACGAAGCGCTTCATTTCATCGTCCAGTATCAAGATCTTCGTTATACGAGAATTCGCCGCTGGATCCTTTGAGCCGGAGGAAAAGTTGTCTTACAATGAAAGATAAATCGCTACCTTCAATACCTTTGGCAAATCCTACTTATGTTCAACCTCCTTCTCCTCCATCGACTACAGTCATAACTCCGCCGTCGTCAACTGTTACCTCTCTGCCATCTCCTCCTACACGACCTAAACTACCTCAATTTGAGGTAGCGCCACGATATGGATGCCAAATGTCTTCAGATATTTGCTTACAGAGTGTCAATTCATCTATAGAAGACCCAGCAACTCTCAGTCCTACAGCACCTAAAGTATCTATATCTCGCTCTTCCCCTACTTATTTCCCTAATTCCATGGGACAAGCTGAGACCCCCAATGAACCTTCAGAAAACGAGAGCAAAAATACAACATCCAACGACAAAACTTCCAGTCGTATTTCCAACAACAGTTATAACAATTCAAACGGAACCAATTATATGGGCAGCTCTGGTTTGAATCCACCAATTGATTTTGAGAAACCTAAGAAATGGAGTAGTGTCCCTATGAACAGTAGCAGCTCTAGGCTGTCAAATACATCGTCTAGAGCCGGAATGTATATAGATATGCTATCCTCATCCTCAGACTCAGACGATAAATCCTTTTTTGATAAAGGTTCATCTACAAAATCTGTGCTATCTCCAAGTAAAGAGTCTCCTCACTCTACAGAAACCTTCAACAGACTTCGGAAACATTCAGCACCCACAGCAGTATCTGGGAGTCCGCATCCATACTTTTCTCACAAGTACCAAGCAAGACAAAGTTCCTTTCAGCACCAGAGATCAGCCAGCGAAAAACTTAAACCATTCTCTCCAGGACTAGATGTAAATACCTTGAGAGAGGCATTGACTGGAAATGCAGCAAAAGAGTTGATAGATGCAAAAAAGAGAGTAGCAGATTTAGAACTCCATTTACGAGAAACTTATGGCACAAACTTGATTTCTCGTAAGATGTCGATCTCAAAGATTGACACAGAGCATGAAATAGCTATGAAGGAAATGCAGGTATTACAAGACGCGAGGACTAGAAAAACCTCTGCTCCCGAGCTTCTTGAAGACTTTAAAAAGGGACTCTATAGCATCAAATCATCTCTGCTGGTGGAGATTGAAGCATTGACAGTGAAACGGGATAAACTACTAATAGAAACTACGAATCTTTCAAAGAAGCACGATGAAATTATGGACGAATTGTCAGCTTTTAGCATGAAAAACAATCAATTGCTTGAGCTCCACAACGAACTGGTCAAACATACACTCGATCATTATGGCAATCCCAATAAGCTTCAAGGTTTACCTCTATCCAAAGAAACTACAAGTGAACGCGCATCTGATTCTCAGCTGACAAGCACTACATCCGGAGGAAATACTTCATTTTCGTCCTCTTATACACAGTCTTCCCAGGAAGATCCCTTGGTAACAGTACTAGACGGGAATGAAGAGAAAAAAGAGAGACAATCTGGAAGGAGGTTCTGGAAACGACCTACAGCCGCTGTTGCAAAGGGAGTAAAGGGGGGCCTGAACAAAGTATTCACTATGGAGAGTAATCCAATTTCCAATGGGCCTTACGTCGACCAAGATACAGGACCTTCAGACCTTCCTTCTCCTACTATCTTGCAGAATCCTTCGAGCGTAGTTGGGTTGAATATCACAATTCCGGCTACAGTTCAAGAAATTAATACCACGAAAACTACAAGAAATAGAACTCCTTCAGATCCGCAAAGCTTCTACTTGCGATCAGACTCCGTGCTCCTGAGATACCCTATTGATAAAAGAATCAAAATGGAAAACACAAAGATCCCACTGATAGTGACTAAATGTGTCGAAGAGGTTGAGAAAAGAGGAATGGACTACGAGGGCATTTATAGAAAGTCTGGCGCTCGAACCCAAGTTCTAGCTATCGAAGAAGTTTTTGAGAAAGCCAACGAAACCACCGACTTTAACGATATTCTCAGCGGTGATATCTCTGGCGTGACAAGTGCGCTAAAGCAGTACCTTAGATACTTGCCAATCCCTTTGGTTCATTTTGATCAATATGATGCCTTTGTAGAAACAGCAGCTATCCCAGATGTGACTTCAGCCATCAATGGAATGAAAGGAGTGGTAAAGTCGTTACCAGTAGCATATAGAGACTGTCTCCAGTATGTTATTCATCATCTGGTGAGAGTTAACCAGCGGTCAGACGTGAATCTTATGAGCGGAAAGAATTTGGCTGTGTGTTTTGCACCGACCATTGTTAGACATGATGATGAAGCTAGGGAGTTACGGGATATTCAGCTGAGAAACGAAGGTACTCTGCTGATGATTGAACACTTTGATGAAATATTTTCAGATTATTTATAATATCCTTCGGTTTACATTCAATATAAGTTTCATGATATACTCGGATGTAGCTCAAAACCTAGCCCTATATTTTCCCGACGTAATTTCCAATCGATAAAGGATGGTGATTTCGTTTCTACCCCACAGACTAATCTCATTTTTTGGAATCTTGAGAAACACAATGTTGATTTTAGGTCTTACTGGAGGAATTGCTACAGGGAAATCTACAGTGTCTAAAAGGCTGGGTCAAAAGCACAATCTTACTATTGTTGATGCTGATATTATCTCTCGACAGGTGGTTGAACCAGGTACCAAAGCCTACTGGAAGATAATTGATCACTTCAAAAGGAAAGTGCCAGACTTATTGTTGGAGAACGGGGAGCTTAATAGACCAGCACTTGGCCGTGCAGTGTTTGGTAACGAACCTGAGAGACAGTTTTTGAATGAAGTGGTCCATCCAGCAGTACGCTACGAGATGCTGAGGCAGGTGCTTGTAGCTTGGGTTTCTGGTAAAGACATGGTAGTTCTCGATATTCCTCTGCTTTTCGAGTCCAAATTAGATCGCTACTGCTCGACTACAGCTGTTGTATCGTGTACAGAAGAGCAGGAGTTTGAGAGATTGAGAAGCAGAGACGAACATTTGAGCGAGGATGATGCGAGAAAACGAATTGCATCTCAAATGGCCTTGGAAAAGAAAAAAGAGTTGGCGGTTCATGTCATTGATAACTCTGGAACTCTGGAAGAGCTTTACAGTCAAGTTGACAAGCTTGTAGATTTAGTTCGTCCTTCTCAGGTGTCGACTTTAGCTGGATGGTTAGGTCCTCCAGTTGTTACCGGAGTCGCTCTATTTGCTCTATTCTTTCAAACCACAAAGGCCAAACTATGAACATTTTGCATCTCTGATAGTTCAGGGCATGTTTGACATATTCAATCTATATAACCCAATATCCAATATATATACCCCGATATTCAATATATATATCCCAATAGTCAATATATATAACCCATCCAATCTATATGGGCATCCAATATATATAATCCATCCAATATATATAATCCATCCAATATATATAATCCATCCAATATATATAATCCATCCAATATATATAATCCATCCAATATATATAATCCATCCAATATATATAATCCATCCAATATATATAATCCATCCAATATATATAATCCATCCAATATATATAATCCATCCAATATATATAATCC